>JACEIK010006084.1:0-13230 GCA_018107945.1 Datura stramonium
ACTTGAGGAGATTTTACCCTGTAGTCCAGTCCCTGTAGGTTCGACATTCCGGTTCTTAAAAAGGGCCACTATATTACTTGCACAACCCGTACACTTGCGGGCTCATCAGGGGATACTGGTTCTTGACTGTGACCTTGTTTAACTGATGGTAATCAATGCACATTTTGAGGGTACCATCTTTATTTCATACGCAAAACACTGGAGCACCCTAGGGAGAGATGCTGGGTCTTATAAAACCCTTATTAAGAAGATCTTTTAGATGCTCCTTCAACTCCTTATGTTCCACCGAAGCCATTCTATAAGGAGGGATGGAGATGGGCTAATTATCTAGAATTAGTTCTATGCCGAAGTCAATTTCCTGTTCAGGAGGAACTCCGGGAAGATCTTCGTGGAACACATCTGGAAATTTGTTGGAAATAGGGATTGACTAGATAGTTGGGGTCACAAAGTCGAAATCCTTAACCTGAACTAGATGGTAAATACATCCCTTAGAAATAAGCTTCCTGGCCCTAAGGTAGGAAATAAACCATCCCTTTGGTGCTGAACTACTGCCCGACCATTCTAGAGTTGGCTTATTAGGGAACTGAGACCTGACGACCCTAGTTCTGCATTCAACTGAGACATAACCGGAGTGTAACCAATCCATGCCAAGGATGAGGTCGAAGTCGACCATTTCTAACTCTACAAGGTCAGCTGGAATGACATTATTGAAGACTGAGATTGGACAGTTTCTACATACCCAACTGGCTTTAACTGACTCGCCAACTGGGGTGGAGACTAAAAATGGTTTTGAAAGGACCTCTGGACTGACATCAAACTGGACTGATACGTAGGGAGTCACAAAAGATAGTGTGGCCCCTAGATCAAGTAGGACATATACATCTAGGTGGAAAAGACGTAACATACCCGTGATCACATTCGGTGAGTTCTCGTGATCCTGACGAGATGATAATGCATAAAAAAGGTTTTGGCATTGACCGCCCTCCGTACCTAATGTGTTATCCTGCTGAGCTGGTCGGCCTGCTAGAGCAGTTGAGGTAGTGGACTGTGATCTCCCCCGTCCTGCTGACGGGCATTTATTAAGCCGATGCCCAAGCTGTCCAGAACCAAAACAGCCCTCTTGACCCTAAAGACACTCTCCTAGGTGACTCTTGCCGCACTTAGGGAAATCTAGATACCTGTTACTGGCACTGTAACTCTAGGACTGAGAGCCAGATGCTCCACCCCTCCGGTCCTGGCGGGACCGAAAGGTAGGGGTGCTGGTTGAGCTAGGCGTTGAAGCTCTCTACTGCAGCTTCTGCTGTGGGTGGCTGCTACTGCCATACCTCTGGTGGCCATAATCTAATTGGCCAGTCCTTTTCCGCTTGTTCTTTCTCTCCACCTCCCTCAGTTTTTCGGCCTCAATCTGCTGGGCATAGACAATCAGGCTGGAGAGGTCAATATCTTTGATCAACATCGCTATCCTACACTCTTTGAGGACCAGGTTCGTCACCCCATTTACAAATTTCAGCATGCGAGCCCTTGGCTTGGCCACCATCTCTGGAGCATATTTGGAAAACCTGGTGAAATCCAGAGCATACTCTTCTACTATCTGGTTTCCCTGTCTCAGCTTCATGAACTCTGCTACCTTTGCCGCCCTGAGCTCCCGAGGGAAGAATCTGTCCAGGAAGGCTGTAGTGAACACCTCCCATTCCACCGGTCCTACTTCCACAAACCTCCCCTCCTTCTATTTCTTGTACAAGACTTGGGCTACCCCTTCCAGCTGGTAGGCAGCCAAGTCAGCACTCTCTCAGGGGCTGACACCTATAATTTGGGTGATCTTTTTCATTTCGTCCACAAATCCTTGTGGGCTCTCTCCCACCTTAGATCCATGAGAATTTGAAGGGTTCATCCAAGTGAAGTCCCACACTTGGGTAGCTACTGCCGAATCGTTGTTGTTGATTGGAACAACCTGCTGGATCACCTAGTTGGTAAAAGTTTGGGCGAGCAGCTGAATGGCCGCCCTGAATTCTGTGGTAGACACCGAGTCATCCTGAGGGGCTGCCGGGGCTGGTGGGACTGGTTGTTAAGCATTATCGGCCCTTTTTCAATTACCGCATCGTGGAGGCATGATTCACTGAAATGAAGTAGAGCACGAGTTAGGAGAATGATTCTAGAACTGAATTTCGACGCACGGTAAGGAGTATGAAATACGGGGAATTTTTCCTAATAATATCTCGTAGCCTCCCTGTAATAAGTGTGGCGCACTTGACACCCATTAAGAGGACTCTACTCGATGCGGCTTTCAGACATCCGAGGATGCTCTGAACCTAGTGTTTTGATACCAAGTTTGTCATGCCTCGAGTTTACACCTGGATGGAACACGGAACTTGGAGTTACATGTAACCCTAAGTAAACCCCTGGTCTATTATACATTGGCATTTGGAGTAACATATAACTATATACAGTGGATGTTTAAGGAAAAATACAAATACTTTGAGAGAAATAAACTGGTTCATAATATTTTAAAATATGTGAACAAACTACAAGTCTGAAAACCAAATCTGTGTCTTGAAGCCACTATGACTGATGAGTTGCTGGGACAATCCCCCAGCTAACTCCAAATATAAATAGATGAAAATAAAATATATCTGAAATAAATAATCTCCATCCTTGAAGAATGAGGACTCACCAACAAGAATAGCGGAGGTCTTCGATGAGCGGTCGGCTAACGGGGATGAGACTGAGATCCTACAACTATATCACAATAAAATACAAAATAAAAGTATGCGTCAGTACTTTGAATATACTAAGTGAGAGGAACATAGCACAATGGGATAAATAAAAAAAATGCTGAACTAAAAATACATGCAATCACCAACTAAAGCTACTGAACTGAAAAACTGAAATACTGAGGTGGTCGAAAAGACCCTATCTGGTGGTCAAAACATATTCTAGATCTGGAATACTGATCTAAACTGAACTGAACTAGATTGAACTAACTAGTGGGAGATTCTATAACCGACATATAACTACGTAAGCTAGACGTGGAGTCTGAAGTATACATCCCATCGGTAGGACCCAATATACCTTACCAGGGTATAAAGGCATGAACTGGGTGATCATAAGAGTCTGGGACCAATCAAGCCAATAAATACTGTAGCCTATGGTGGTAATGTAGTTCTTTGAACCTGGGTGCACTGGAACCTTGGTCCACTCGGTGCTAAGTCCTACTCCTACTGGATAGTCCTAGACTGAATACTAAGATGATAACTCAAAACTGGGGCCCAAGACTAGTCAGGGATACATATCTGGAAGCACCCTGAGAGTCTTATCGGACCATATTCTGAAACTGGGTTCCAAGACTGGTTAGAGCTGCTTATCTAGAAGCATTTTAACCGTCTAAAGAACAAACTAAAATATGAAACTGGGGTCCTAAGGCTAGTCATAGTTGTTTATCTAAAGTGTCATGACCTCCTTGTGGACTAGTAAACTGAATTATGAATCTGATTATGATAATTGGGATGTACTACTGACACCTCGAAAATTCTATAGTCAAACTAATCAGCTGACATTTTCTGACTGACATTGAGAATTCTAACATTCTTACTAAAACTGAATTGATAATATTCTGATTGAGATTCAATGATACTAACAACATGGGAGTTCCCAACATTGATAAAATTAAGCTAAAATTTGATATTCAAGCACTAATGCAGATTTCAAGATTTTCTGGCTCAAGAACTAGGGATAAATTTCACTTCACAAGATTTAACATCATTTCAGTCATAAACTGGTGGAAAATATCTATAATTAACATGGTATAATAATTCATATGATTTAGATGAAGTAAGACTAGCAATTTCTTGACATTTAGTAATTTCAGGGCTACAATCTGATAGAGAGAAATAGGGAGGAATTTGGAGATAAAAGGGAAGAACTATTTCCTTGTTGAATTTCCACATACCTGGTGAAAAAGCCCGAAGAATTCCTTGAGAAATTGAGGAGGAAAGATTGTCCTAGTTCTTTCTCTGAAAAACTCTAAGAGAAGTTCCACAATTTGTTTTCTGAAGGTCTGAGTGGGGAATGAGTAAAGAAACCATTTAACCCCATTAATAAGTCTGAAATTATGATTAAAATGATGTAGATTAAAGTTTAGGTGGGTAGGAATTTACTGAAAAGGCCCTTGAAAACTCGCAGGGAAGAACTGATTGTCAGTCCTCACGGGTGACCTAACGGGTCGTGGTTGGTGACCATGACTCATGGTCAACTCTCGTGACATGCACTGTGTTAAACACCTAGGAGTCCCCACGAGTTACACCACGACTCGTAGTGTCCCAAATGAGTCATGGTTTGGACCCGTTGGGTACACTATCGACCTCCCCTAATTCCTAACCAAGACCAGACCATGAGTCACCTAACGGGTCGTGGCATGGACCACAACTCGTGGTGATAAATCATTAGGTGCATTGCCTAACCTTTCTCAATTTTTAAATTGTTCTTGACCACAGGTCATTTCACGACTCGTGGGGGTTGACCACAACTCGTGGTCACACCCGTGCTCACCCTTTTCCCTAAATTTCCACCTAAGTTCCCAGGCCTCACCATGAGTCACTTAACGACTCGTGGTATCTCCCCAAGGGTCACAGAATGAGTCGTTCTGTGACCTGGTGTAGATTTTCCAGATTTCTCTGTTTTGAGTCCCGGGTCTAGTCTTTGAGTTTTAGAGGCGTTACATGTGTTCCCGACGTGTCACCATTTATTCTATTTTATGATGTAGTTGTAAAACTGTTAAAGACCTGGAATGATTAAGCGCTATGTGGTTGAGTTGAGCTTGTGATCACATGGTTGTTACCTGAACATGGAAGAGTGGAAAAGACATGATGTTTGATATGGTTAAACGAATATGAATGTTTGAGTTGTACTATCTTTTTATGAATTTCTCTATATCACATGTGTTTAGGTAATAGTTTGTGTATCGATGTCAAAAGCTTACATTAATATCTGAACAAGCATGAGAATTTGTGAATTGCTAAAACCTGGTGAAATGATGAAGGTGCAACTAAGTCGAGCTACTGCCTAGGGTAGTACCACTGTAGTGGGACTTATTTTACGATGGCGAGACCATGGCAGTGCTCAACCGACCACTACAGCGAAAGGCCTAAACCAGTGAGCAGGCCGCTTGTCACCTGTGCGTAGCTAAGGTTCTGGAAATATGTATTGTGTATATGGATGATTTTCTGGACTTTTTTTATATTGTTGTTGCATGCTTATATGTTATTGTGTAAGGTCGGCCGATGATGCCTACTAGTATTGTGTTTCATACTGAAGCTACTCCTACACTTCTTTTTTGAGTGAAAAATTCAATCCAGGAAGCTTTTCTTGTCTTCATCTCTTAGAAATTATCGACAAAAATAACAATATATATATATGGAGCAACATTATGCGATTAAATTAGAACACCGTTTCAATAGACAATACTCATTCAAAAATTAAATCTATGTGGGGTGCTAACCGGCCTGCTCACAAGATTGGAGCTCGCTACAACGGTCACTTGAATGCTGCCATGGTCTGGCTGCAGCGAATTAAGTCCAGTTTGGCAGTAACTCAACTTAGCTGCACACCCACAATTCTATCGACTCTTTTCTATATTCTATTCATTATGATCAACCAATCATTTTATAGTCGTCACATAAACAATCGAAACATCATAATTATAAGAAACATACAACGATCCCTTCACGAAAGGTTTCACAACTCATCATGAGTCCTCATTTTAACTTCACATAAACCATCAAATTACAATAAAACACATCAACAATTCAAATGCACTAAATATATGACCATAAGTTTTGTTCATTTAGGTCCTCACATTCATAATTTGATCTTACCTCTTACATTCAGTTAATCAATACAACAAATGGTGATATGCCAGGACTTACCTATATACATCATTGTTAATACTCAATCACTAAACATCGATGTACACATATGCCAGAGGGTCTTATTTCTGCCCTTCTAGTCATGATCTGCATGGTACTCTTGAAATTCATGTACTATACCAGCGTGGTACCAGCTCCCACTCATCCGCTCGTCCAGATGCTCCCCCTGGACATGAGCCACTCAACCATAATTGCTTTCCCCGATGCTCCCTTCGAGCATGAGCCACTCAACTCATTATATTCATATTATCCACTTTCATTCACACAACTCAGTGTTTTACCACTCAGTCAGTTAATTGACCCTTGAGAGGCCTCATCTTACCTCCTTTAACGATTACTCACACAATTCATGAATCACGTTTCAAACAATACAAACGAATATAAAGCACCACTCAACATTTAATTTCCACATTATATAAATAATGATTCATGGAAAATCATTTCAATGATAGAATTCATCAAAAGGCTATTTCAACAAGTAATGTCTGAAGACCAATTAACAAAAAATCATCCCACACACACATACACCATTATCCAAACTCTAACTCCTTTTAAAACCATAGCCTACCTCATTTGAAAACAGACTTCATTAGTTACCTTCCATAGTTCTTCCGAACGTTCAAAATATAAAATAAAAGAATAATGAAGGATCAACCAACTATTTCGGGAAACAAGGGTTTTGGAAATTTCACCCCACCCCCATTCTACCCGTTTCATGGGATTCTAGAAATTACCTGTGAGTTAGTCATCCCATTCTAATCCTACCATGATTATTCAACCTCGATTTATGGGGTTTTCACTCCCCAAACCCTCTTTCAAGAAGCTTTTACACCAGATTCCCCACTTCTACCAAACTCAACGTCTCCAATTCTAGGAATGTTGAACTAGTACCATGTCATTCACCCTAGGAAGAAACAATTACTTGCTTTAGACCTAGGAATCAATCGACCTTCAATACCCAATCAATTTCCCTTACTCTCTTTATTCTAGGTCTTTTCAACCTAGAATTTCCACCATAACAGGTGCCCTATTGATTCTACGGGGTTAGGGCATCAAAATATAGAGAATAGACTAATATTTGTACCTTTAAGAAGGGAAAACTACTCTACACATGGGGAATTCTCTTTGAGTTTTCACAGATAGTTTTTGTAATAATGGGGTAAACCCCCTGAAATCTCACTTAAAACCCACTTGTTGGTTCCTGTCATCCGCTGCAGTGGTCGCATTTCCACTACTACGGGCGCGCTACTTCTCTCAATACACCATCATAGCAGATCCACCGATATGTTTCTCGATCCATTACAGCGAAACTCCGACTGTGGTAACAGTCTCGCTGTAGTAGTCCCCCCTAACTAGTAGCTTCTATTTCTTGCACATAGATCATTTCCCAACTTCAAAATCCCCACAACTTCTAATATCCTTGGAAGGCCAACACCTTCCCCCAGGCTTCTGATGCTTATACTTAACTTGTTGACAGTTCAAACACTAGGCAACATGATCAACAATGTCCCTCTTTATCTTTTCCCCCAATAATGTCGTTTCAAGTCATGATACATTTTAGTAATCCCAGGATGGATGGAGTACCTCGAGTTGTGAGCTTCTGACATGATGGTTTTAATGAGCTCACCAACCTGAGGCACATACACATGCCCTTTCATTCTCAAGAACCCTTTGTCATCTTGTACTACTTCCTTAGCTTCCCCTTGTAAGAACTTGTCCCGGGTCTTACTTAGCTTTGCATCTTCAAACTACCTAGCATTCACTTCCACCAACAATGATGACTTAGCCTCCACACTGGCTAATATCCCTCCTATCTTTTTCAATGAAAGTCTCATCAGACTGTTCAACAGTGTATGGACTTCTCTAGCAATTGGCTGCTGAGTAGCTTCCAAACAAAATAGATTGCCCATATTTACTGGTTTCCGGCTCAAGGCATCTGCTACCACAATTGCCTTCCCTGGGTGATACAGGATTGTAACATCATAGTCCTTAAGCAGTTCCATCCATCTTCTCTATCTCATATTATGATCTTTTTGGGAGAACACATACTGCAGGGTGCGAGGATCTGTAAAAACCTCACAACAAGCCCCATACAAGTAATGCCTCCAGATTTTAGGGCGAACACCACCACTACCAACACCAGGTCATATGTGGATTCTTCTCGTGAACCTTCAACTTTCTTGGAGCATAAGAAATACTTTCCTTCATATATTAACACAACACCCAACCCAGATTGTGAGGCATCATAATACACTACAAAATATTTACCTTCTACCAGTAGTCCCGGGGTCGGTGCCATGGTTAGCATGGTTTTGAGCTTATGAAAACTCTCTTCACATTCCTCGAACGATTAGAAAGGCACATCCTTTTAAGTCAACCTTTTCAACATCGAGGTAATGTATGCAAATCCCTTCACAAACCAGCGGTAATGACTAGCCAGCCCTACCAAACTCTAGATCTTTGTCACTGTAGTAGGCCTAGCCTAGTTTTGGACTGCCTCCACCTTCTGTGGATCCACTTTATTCCATTCTTTAGAGACTGCATGTCCTAGAATAGATACCGACTCCAGCAAAAATTCACATTTAGTAATCACATCAAAATCTACCATGTCAAAGATCGCACAATCTACCCGAGTATCACAACCCAAGAAGTCAATAATACAAGCACGACAGACCCTATCCACCACTACAGAATCCCCATTAGGAGTAGACACATGTATAGGAACATCAAGTACATCACAAGCAAGATCCAATCCTATTGCAAAATAAGCTGACACAGAAAAAAGTAGAGCCAATATCAAACAAAGCCATAGCCATTTGTCGAATACAAAAATTGTACCTATCATAACAACATATGAAGCCTCTAACTCGGTCCAACCCCAAAATGCATAGAAGTGGGCCTGATTACCTGCTTAAGACACACCCTTGTTAGGTTGTGCAACCCCCTTAATGGACTAGTTACCACCCTTTATGACCTGGGCACCTCCTCTACCTGACTGGATGCCACCTCTAATCATTGGCTAATTGTCCCACCCAAGCTTTGGGTGATCCTTGCTGAACACACACCTTCCTCTTCCGAAAAGGATCGGAGTTTGAGGATTTAGGTGCAGAAAAATCCATCTGCCCTGATCGAACTTGAGACACCATCTATAGATATGGCCATACGTCTTACACTCGTGGCACACCTTCTCAATCACTGATCTCTGAGTCAAAAAAGGAGAAATAGGATGAGCCCCAAAATTCAAACAAACTATCTAAGTACCCCTCACTGTACCTAGTGGTGGTGGAGTGGTCCCTGGCAGACCCCTTGCTGAAACCTTCAAGGCTGAATAAATAGGGCGTCCCGAGTAGCACTAGGGGATCGGAGTCCTAGTAAAGGAGCCATTGTAAGTACCGACCTTCCGAGCCTTCTTGTCGTCATTCTTTACATACCCATCATTTTTCACCCCCTCCACATTCTTCACAAACTCTACTACCTCCTAGAAATTCTTACCTATAGAGAGCATTTGGAGTGCTAACAACTAGATACCCACATTCAGGCCCTTAACAAATCTTCTGATCCTCTCCTCCTCTGTGGGAAATAAAGGCAAAAATTACCTAGACAGTGAGTGGAATCTAGCCTCGTATGGTACAACTGAAAAGGTCCCCTTCTCTATGGTGGTGAAATTATCCCACCCCTAATCTCGTAGTGTACGGGGCACGTACTTCTCCAGAAAAGTGGAGTAGAATTAGGTCCAGGTCAATGGTGTTGAACCCCTGGTCTGCACTCCACAAAAGCCATCCACTACAGCTTAGCATCACCCATCATCTAGAAGGTGACAAACTCTATTCCATACTTCTCCACTGATCTCAATTTGTGGAGCCTCTCGTGGCAGTCGATGATAAAATCATAGGCATCCTCCACCTCTATACCATAAAAGGTGGGAGGCCTTATCTTGGTGAACCTCCAGAACAAGTCATGCTCCTCTCTAATCATTACCGGTCTATCTACATGCCTCAGAAAAATCACAGCCTCTGACATATCATCAATACGGGGAGCCACAACAGCTGCATGTTGAATCCCTGACTGTTGCCCTGCAGGAGTCGTTGGCGTTGCCCCATTACCCAAGATGCCACTTAGAAGATTAAGGATGTGAGATAGGACCTCGAAGGATGTTGGAGCAGATGCAGCCTCTCCCTTAGTAGGGAACTCTACCTACGCACCCACCCTCTCTTGCATCGCTAGTTATACTAGAGATGTTGATCTATCTCGAATTGGAGCAATAACACGAGCCCCTCCCCCCTCCTCTGGCAGCAACAGACCTCCATCCACGACCTCTGGCCCGTCCTTTACCATGAACTACGGATGCTACTGCTGGCTCGGGTGCTTCCTCTTAGTTTCTGCCTGCATGTGTTCTAACCATTTGTGAGAGAAAGAAAGAAGAATTGTCAGATACCAATTTGGATCACCAGATACCAATTGGAATCAAGTAATAGCACAAACAGGGAAGAATGAACGGAGTTTTTCTAAAGTCTTGTAGCCTCTCGAATATAAGTTACAGACATCTCCGCACCGATCCTCGATACTCTAGTAGACTCATCCTCGTGCAATAAAATCAATAAACCTAGAGCTCTGATACCAACTTTGTCACGACCCAAATTGTTGTGATTTGCACCCACATGAACCCCCTGGTGGGCAAACCAACATTTTCCAACTAATTATATAAAACCATCGACAGTTAATAGGGATAAAACACATTATCGAAATGTTTAATAGACAATCACCATAATAAAAGGAACCAATATCAATTTGTGGTTAAAACACTCCCATAACCTGATAGTCATTGTACACGAGGATATTGCCTATTTTTGGTCTAAGAGTGATCCATAAGAAAAAGAAAATGCCAAGGAATCAATATGTATCTGAACTAGAGACATCAGGCGCGGATGAGTTGATTAGCATGTCTTAAGCCGCTTATCTTTCTAAGACTCCATTACTACTTTAGAGATGAGGGTGAGATAAGTTGTCGGGATTGGGTTCTGCACTTAGAAAGAAGTGTAGGAGTAGCGTCAATATAAAACACAATACTAGTAGGCATCATTGACCGACCTTAAATAATAACATATATATATATATGTATATGAAACAACATTATGTGATTACCTCGAGACACCATTTTAGTAGATAATACTCATTCAAAAATTAAATCTATGTGGGGTACTAACAGGCCTGCTCATTGGAATGGGCCTCACTGCAGCGGTCACTTGGCCACTGCCCCACGGTCTCTCCGCAGCGGATTAAGTACTGCCACTGCGGACAGTAACTTGACTTAGATGCACACCTATCATTCCCTTGACTCTTCTCCATATTCTATTCATTATGATAAACCAATCATGTCATAGTCGTCACATAAACAATCGACATATCTAATTACAAGGAACATACAATGATCCATTCACGAAAGGTTTCACAACTCATCATGAGTCTTCATTTAACTTAACATAAACCGTCAATACATTATAAAACACGTCAATAATTCAACTACACCAAATATACGACCATAATTTCAGTTCATTTAGGTCCTCACATGCCTAGAGTGATGTTACCTCTTACATTCAGTCAATAAATACAAGAAATTGTGATATGTTGTGCACACACCTCTGTCACATCACCATGAACACTCAATGATTGAACATCAATGTACACACATGTCAGAGGGTCTTATTTCTTTTGTTCCAGTCATGACCTGCAAGAGACTCTAGAAATTCATGTATTGTACCGGCGTGGTACCCGCTCCCACTCATCTTCTCATTCGGATGCTCCCCTCGGACACGAGCCACTCAACCATCATTTTCCGCCCGGATGCTCCCCTCGGGGATGAGCCACTCAACTTAGGATATTCATATTGTCAACTTTCATTCACACAACTCGGTGTTTTACCACTCGAGTGATTTATTGACCTTGGTGAGGCCTCATCTTACCTTCTTTAACTAGATTATTCACACAATTCAAGAATCACGTTTTAAACAATATAAAAGAATATAAACCACCACACAAAATTCAATTTCCACATTATATAAATAATGATTCATGGCTAATCATTTAAATGGTAGAATTCAACAAAAGGCTATATCAACAAGCAATGTTTGAAGATCAATTTACATAAAATCATTCCACACACAAATACGCCATTATCCAAAGGCTAAATCATTTTAAAACCATAACCTACCTCGTTTGATGACATACATCACTAGTTACTCTGCTGGAGCCTTGCCTTTCGTCAGTACTTCTGAACATTCAAAATCTAAAACAAAAGAATAACAAATGACCAACCAACTAATTTGGGAAACAAGGGTTTTGGAAATTCCACCCTACCCCCATTCTACCAGTTTAATGGTGTTCTAACCATTATCTATGAGTAAGTCATCCCATTCTAATCCCACTATGATTACTCAACCCCGATTCATGGGATTTTCACTCCCCAAACCCTCCTTCAAGTAGCTTTTACACCAAATTTCCCTCTTCTACCAAACTCTAGGTCTCCAATTCTAGGAATGATGAACTACTACCATCTCATTTACCCTTCGAAGCAACAATTACATTCTTTTAGAGATAGGAATCAACCAACCTTCAATACCAAATCAATTTCCGTTATTCTTATCATTCTAGGGTTTCTCATCCTAGAATTTCCACCATAACAGCTCCCACTATTGATTCTATGGGGTTAGGGCATCAAAATAAAGAGAATAGACTCTTATATTTGAGAAAGGAAACTTCTCTGCACTTGGGAAATTTTCTTTGAGTTCTCACAGTTTTTAATAGAAATAATAGGGTAAACCCCCTGAAATTTCACTTAAAACTCACTTACGGGTTCCCTTCATCTGCCGCAACGGTCGTATTTCCGCTGTAGCGGGCCTGCTACCACGCTCAAGGCACCGTCATAAAGGATCCACCGATATATTTATCGATCCATTATAGCGGGACTTCGACCGTGGTAATGGTCTTGCTGCTACGGTTGTCCCTCTGCTACAATGGTCTCCATAACTAGTAGCTTCTATTTCTTACTCACAGACCATTTCCCAGCTTCAAAATCCCTCCAACATCTACTCAACATCTTCCCACCAACAGATAGGGTAGAGAGGTGTGTGCTAGAGAGGGGTGTTCGGTCTCATTTTTCTCCCCATAACGACGGATGGATTGTTACTGCTTTATTATAAATACCATAATATATGCATAACTCAATGATGAAAGATAAAATAAAATAATTTACATTAATTTCATAATACTATATAAAGAAAAATAACATGAAAGATATTATAGTTATGATACA
>JACEIK010006085.1:72400-95852 GCA_018107945.1 Datura stramonium
CTTATCTTCACAGTTATATAAAATTACATGAAAATGTATTAGATAACTTAGACAACCCGACTAATTTAAGTTGTAAAGTGCATCACGGGCATGATATTTTTGCCCGTGATCACAGGGATGATCATTTGTCCCTGATCGATTTTTCTTACAATCACAACTACCACTCCAGCATTCGGATGGGACCGTTTGAGGCTCTTTATGGGCGGAGATATAGATCGCCCATCAGACGGTTTGAGGTTGGTGAGGCAGCTATGATAGGTCCAGACTTGGTTCATGAGGCTATGGAAAAGTTTTAATTGATAAGAGACAGGCTGAAAACTACACAGAGTCACCAAATGTCTTATGCGGATGTGAGAAGAAGAGAATTAGAATTTGAAGTCGATGACTAGGTATTTCTGAGAGTGTTTCCCATGAAGGGAGTAATGCGGTTTGGAAAGAAAGGGAAACTTAGTCCCCGCTATGTCGGCCCGTACCGGGTTATGAGAAGAGTTGGCAAGGTGGCATATGAATTGGAGTTTCCCTCAGAGTTATCTTCTGTACATCCTTTGTTTCATGTATATCTTTTGAAGAAGTGTTTGGGTGATCCAGCTCTAGTTGTCCAGGTGGACACTATTGGTGTAAAAGATAGCCTTAGTTATGAGGAGGTTTCGGTTGAAATATTGGATCGTCAGGTTCGGAGGCTAAGGAACAAGGAAGTAGCTTCAGTTAAAGTGTTATGGAGGAATCAGCATGTTGAAGGAGCTACATGGGAAGCCGAAGCAGATATGATGGCTAGATACCCACATTTATTATCTACCGGCTCAGTTCCAACTTGAGATATCAGTTTTGCCCTAAAACTCTATTTAGTTTTTGTGTTTAGTTCATGTGTTCAAGTTTCTTTTATGTATATGGATGTGTATGTGAATCATGAAATCAGATCAACTATGTGGCTTGAATCGGAGATAGTCATTCCGTTAGCTTTCGGTTTAAATGATCAGTATTTAGGTGTAATGATTTCATGTCTTTGTTTTTCTGCTTGTTTCCAACATTCAAGGACAAATTTTCCCAAGGGGGAGATATTTTAATACCCCGAAAGTTCCTAAGATTATACCCGGGATCAAAAATGGAAGTTGACCAAAAACTGGAGGAAATATTACAGGACGAGACCCAACGGATCGTTGGTCTAACAACGACCAAGTGGATCCAGTTGTAGGAAGGGCCAGGTCTGGTGATAGTGGAAACAACGAGTGATGTAACGACTCGTTGTTTAGGAACAACGAGTCGTTGTTTTTAACTATGGTGGTACTGAACTTTGACATTTGGGGATGTAACAGGTCATCCCACGACCCATTTTGAGATGTAACGATCCGTGGTCATGAGTCATTGTAGGGAAATATGTAAATTTCAAGTGGACCTAATAGAAAGAAACCACGACTTGTTGGATGAAGTAACGAGGCGTGGTGAGGCTCGTTGTGAGGAGAAGTTTAGGATCTTCAGGAGGCAAACAACGATCGAATCAATGACCTGTTAGATGAAAGGATGACTCATCCTGTTGAGTCGTGGATTGAATTTGAGATCAAGGACTTGGCAGTTCAGGTGACAGATTGATACCACGAGTCATGGTATCCTCCAACGACTCATTGGTACGTCCGTTAGATCATCCAGTGCATATTTTTCAGGGTATTTCATTAAGGGTATTTTCATCATTCCTACACTCTAAGGCCCTAAACTACGTCGTTTTATGTTATTTCTAAGTATGTTTAGATAGGTTAAGCCCTCCCAACCTATTGTTTCTCATGCATGAAAAGTTAGGAAGATATAAGAGTGATCAAGCTAGTTCTCAAGCTCTTCTTCATCAATTCTCCCTTGGGCTTTCAAAGAGTGTTGAAATTCAATATTACCCAAGTATGTAGTCTATGAATGGGTGAATCCTTTCACACCCATGCCCAATCTCTTTTAATTTCATGAAATTCCAATCTAAAATCTATGGGGTTTTTACCCAATGCATGAAAATTCGATTTCTCTACATGGGTTTGATCTAATTGAGTTACTATTGTTGAAGTACGAATTTTGGCCAAGTTTTATGTTGTTTTTCATTAAAAATCATGTTTCAAGTTTTATAAATCAAATTTCCCATTTATGAAAAGTTCATGAAAGTCAAAGTTTATGATGAATGCTCAAGTATTATCAATTATTGATGATGAAAAGCATGTTTTCAAGTTACCCATGTTTATAAGCATGTTTGAATGAATTGAGTATTATAAAGCATGTTAAAGTATTGGGCAATGCCCACATATTGAGAAATGATTTATGATTTATGGAATGGTTCTCATGATTTATTGATTTATGATGTTGGTCTACTAAAATGCATTTTATTCTTGGATAATCATGTTTTAATGTGGATCAATGCATGATAAATGTTTATTTGGTCATGAATCTTAATGAATGATGTTATTGATTTATACATGAGCCAAATATGCATGTTTTTGGGAGCCGTGTCTAGCACCGAGTAGCCCGATGTTAAAGGGACTACGCTGGTGTCTCATAACCATGTGTCACCGTGGGTTTGTAATGATACATTAAAATGATAATGATCCCCTATTTTGTGATATTACATAATGCATGTCCCTCGCCTGGCAAGCCAGGGGCGACTCTGCCTACTTGAGTGAGATAGTTGGGGCATCATGAAAGGCTCTACCGTGATGGTGACGGTTTTGATGAGTCCTCCCATTGTTCCACATGTTTTATGCATTGTTATATTTATGTTATTGGCTCAAGTGATGATTTGATAAAGCTTTCTTATATTTATGATAATGAATGGTTTACGAACGATTTGAAAACCTTGAGCCTTATGTTATCTTATGATGTTTATGATATGAGCATGATGTCCTTCTCTTATGATCACTGATGAGATTTTACGTATTTTTAAATGTCCATTTTACTTACCTTGCATACTCGGTATATTCCATGTACTGACCGCATACTCTATACTGTATCATTTCATAGTACAGGCTCCGATCTTCAGATCCAGCATCGTCATTAGCTTGTTACGGAGTTTTGCATCCAACATGTTGGTGAGTCCTCATTCTCCGAGAACCATTTTATTTAGACATTGATGTTTTATTTTAGTTTTAGTTGTCGGGTTAGTTGGGGATTACGTTTGAGGCTTTCAGACTATATGTAGTACTCCACTGTTATGTATTAATTCCGTACCAATTATCATGATATGCTATGTTATTTTCATGCTTCCGAAATGTTGATATGTTAAATATTCCGTTGATGATATAAAGTTAGATTAATATTCATGCCATGGGTCGACTTGGAGTCTCTCGGGGCTCCTTTTCCCGTGTTACAATCCAGGTATATGTTCGGGTCGTGACAGATAGTCATACCACGATAGATCTTACGTGGCCTAACTGTCACACTCAAGTGGGTAGAGCCATCCAAAGCCTTGCCAGGGCTAAGGACGATACAATGATATTGATATCAAGCTCGAGGCCCAATCGGGGCAGGAGATAGCTCACAAGAGATGTCCCAAAAAATATATAAGATATGTATAAACCTACGTTGGCGCGTAGTTATGAGGCATAGGATAATCGACCCTTAGCCTACTCGGTGCTAGACACTAGTCCCAAAAACATGCATATGCTCTCCATATTTTTTCAACGAAGATCACCATCGTGTATTGAAGAAGCTCAATAATCAAATACATCTCAAATCTGAAATTATATTTATATGATAAGCTTTAGCTCAGTCCATACGATAATCTAAAAATAATTGGGAGTCTTCACTCCAAAACCATGTGGTAAGCTTAATTCGGAGGAATCATAAATCATACTTTAACATGTGGGCATTTCCCAATACTTAAACATGCTTGAAAATTCTCAGTTCACTCGAAAAAATGATTATATACATGGTTAACTTGAAAACATGCTTTTCATCATGATATCTCATCATACTTGAACATTTATCATAAATCTCAACTTCCATGAACTTCTCATAATTGGGAATTTTAATTTATAAAGCTTGAAACATGATTTTAATTAAAGACAACGTAAAACTTGCCCATGAATCATTATTCAATAGTAGAAATACATTTAAATCATACCCATGTAGAGGATTAAAAATTTCATGTATTGGGTTTAAACCCCATAGAATTAACATAAGAATTTTCACGATTTAGAGAGAAATTGGGCATGGGTGTGAATGGATTCACCCATTCATAACCCTACATACCCGGGGAAGATTAGATTTTATCACTCCTTGAAAGCCCAATGAAAGATTGAAGGAAAGCTTGAAGAACTCATACTTGATCACCTCCTAAACCCCTTCAATATACATGCATGGATATGAATGAGCCTAGGATAGATTTTTCTCTTATAAAACACTGCATTTCGAGCCTTAAACGACGTAGTTTAGGACCCTAGGACTTAGGAGTGACGAAAGTACCATTAATAAATTTCCTGAAAATTCTACACTGGCAGTGACAACGCCGATCCAATGGGTCATGCCTGGATACCATGACTCGTGGTATCCATCCGTTGTATCCATTTCCCAAACTTCACTTCTCAGATTCTATCCTACGACTCGAAAGGATGAGTAGTTACATTAATTGATGGTCCGTTGTATCCTCCGTTGTTTCCCCTGATGACTTGCACCTGGGTCTTCCACGAGCCATACCATGACTCGTGCCTCCTTCCTACAAGTCATGGTATCCTTCCGTCACTTCGACAGGGAACTTTTCTATTCATTCCCACAGTTGCTCACCACGATCCGTTACTGCTCACAACGAGTCATCCTACGACCTGTTACTTCCTCCAAGGCTAAGGACCAGTCTCGCCACGACCTCAAACAACGACTCATGGTATCAAACCATGCGTCGTTCCTTGACCCATTACTCCCACTCCAACCCTATTGCACCTTACTACGAGCACTCCTTATGGATCTTTGGTTTCACCAACGATCCATTACATGACCCGTTCTATGGTAATTTCCCAGATTTCTGCCAACTTACATTTCTAAATCCCGGGTCTAGTCTTGGGCACTTCTGGGATATTACAATCCTATGAGTTGTTGGACCCATCGATTACCACATTTGGGAAATTTCTTGTTCCTTCCTATGGGTGCAAGTAACTGATGTGCCGTGATTTTACGGCACTTTCGATGCTTAAAACCAAGAAATTATGCACATTTCGGGTATGTTTATATAGGTATGATGTGTTTTATGCTTTATGTTGCAGGAAAATAGGTTTGGAAGTGAACTGGGTAAAATAATACTGAAAATAACTGAAAGGGTGACTGCCAGACACTTCAGGAGTTGTTACCAGGAGGCACGACTCGTTGTTGAAGCCATGGGCAAAAGATGAAGTTTGAAGATGTTGAGATAGTGTACCCGACGAGTTGAGGGAACGACTCATTACATTTGAAGACAGTCGTGAGGGCTTAGAGAGAAAATCTTAACAATGTGACCAGTGGAGTTGACAACAGATATAACGAGTTGTCATGTGATAAAACGACTCGTTGGCAGATCATTGGAACCATCCGTAAGGTGCACTGGAATTTTGAAGGAGTCAGTCCACGAGGGGCCTAACGACTTGTGCTCAGGAACGACGAGTCATTGGGTGACCCGTTGCCACAACTGGGTACGATGCTGAGGACGACTATATTAAGCAAGGCATGACTCGTCAGAAGGCCAAATGAATCATCACCAAGCCCGTTTTCACTGCCGACCTGGTTTCCAGTTTTAGTTAGGAAAAGGATTTCTTGGAACTATAAATACAAAGATTAGGTTTATTTTTGAAGAACAGTTAGAGAATAATTCAGAGAGCCGATTTATTAGTTTTCAAGTAGGATTTTGGTGTTGTACGATTGTTCTTGAATCAAGAAATGAGATTTACAATTTTGTTTTTGAATTTGAGGATCAAAGGCAACATTGGAATTTATTCCTCAATTTTGGAGTTTTATTCAATCTACTTGGTCTTTCTTCTACGATAATTTGTAAGTTGAAATTATGATTTATTCAATATTTTATGATTGTGATCATACAAACATGAGTAGCTAACCCATAACTAGGTTTATGGGAACCAAGATGAATTAACATACATAGGTAAAATACTTAGTGATTCTTGAACGAGGTTTTATACATGCATTGTTTTTCCCTTTATTTTGATTGATTCTTGACAATTGCAAATGTTAGGACTTTCCTTATTCTTACTTACCCGACCAAGGAGGTAATGAATGGGAAAAGGGATTAACAACGGAGATTTGATTCTATCAACCCTCATCTAATAGCTTGAACTTGTCCGGGGATAGCTAATCCGATATTAAGGGTAAGGGTCAACTAAAATACACCCGTATATGGATCAAGTTGCGTGGTGATAATCATCTAGATAGGGGACCAACCATCTAAGTGAACCTAACTTACCAATATTGCATGTTAAACACTGGAATAGATCACTAGTGTATAAGCCTTGTGGTTATGAAGTCTTGGGGAAACACAATCCAGGTCAATTCGTTAATTGAGCACAAACTGAATTTGATCTAAGAATTCAGTAGTTTTACTTTTGTTTATTATTCTACATTTCCCCCCTTCGAAAATAAGTAACTCAATAGTAATAGTTATTCAAATTAACTTAAGTTCTTACCATATTCCCTGTGGGATCGACCTCAACTTTTGTTGGGTTCTATATTTGACAATCGACCGCTTATATCTCAATTGCAAGGTGTAATTTGGGCGACATTAAATTTTGGCGCCGTTGCCAGGGAATACAGCTAAGGCTTTTGTTAATTATGTTTGCTTTACTATTGGTTCTTATTTATTTATTTTTTAAATTTTTTTATTTTGTTGTTTTGGTTGCTAACAGGTCTTAGGTTTGTGCATGCCCGATACTAGGTGCCAAGGAAATCCCCTAGTTCCAATTGATCACGAACTTCAGAAGACGTAAAGAAATCTAAGAAGAATGGCCAACATCCAAGAGTAGGAAACCATGGACCAAAGCCACATTGAGAATGTTGGCTGAAGAGAAAGCTAGGGCTAGAGATCGTGAGTTAGCCAGAGTTGCTGAAGAGCAGCGTCTAGCCGTAGAAGTAGAACGAGATAGATGACATAGAGGTCCAGAACACTAGAGACACTGGTATTTTGATGAAGAGGATAATGCTGGTATAGATGAAGCCGGTGCCGCTGGAGCTACAGTCCCTCCTCCTTTGCCTGCTGGGGAAAAGTTTGATATTACTAGTACAATGATCCAATTGCTCAATATGAAGCGAATATTTGCGGGTCATGCAGCTGATGAAGCCCACGCTCACTTGAAAAATTTTGTGGGTATATGTAAGGCGTACAAACAACCAGGGGTGAGCTAGGACACAATTAGACAGAGGTTATTTCCATTCTCACTTGGGAGTGAGGCAACGATGTGGTTGGCTGAGCTGCCGAATGATTCCATCACTACTTGGGGAGAGATTAAGAGTGCTTTTCTTGAAAGGTTCTTCCCACCATCCGAAGCGTTGCAGTTGGAAGATGAAATATATAATTTCATATAGAAAAATTCTAAGGCACTCCACGAGACCTGGCTGCGTTTCAACAAAAAGCTCAAAAGGGTGCCAAATTACAGGATTTCAGATGATACACTGTTGGAGATCTTTTATAGGTATCTGAATGCCAACACCAAGGTGGTAGCTGATACAGACTCCAGAGGAAATTTTATGAGCCACACTTATGCAGAGGCTGCGGAGTTGTTAGATAGAATCACCAAAACCAACCGAGCTTGACACACTAGAGAGTCAGAGATTTTGACTGGTTCTTATACGGTTGGTATGTCTGCAAAACAGAGGAGAAAATATGAGGAGCGTGATCAAGATATTGCAGAGATAAAGACCATTGTGGGGTTGCTTGCCAAGAACTTGATGGGGGATGGAACAGAAAAGGTAAATGCTGTGGGTTCTCAGGGCAAGGCCCCAAGAAATGATGGTTGTGAATCTGAGTCGAAAGAAGAAGCTAATTATTTGAATGATCAGAGGGCGGGTTTCCGAACCAACACCCAAGGGTCTAACCAAGACTCTTGGAGTCAAGGTCAAAGGAACCAAGGTCGGAATTTTTATAAGGATAATAATTACAACCGGGGCCAATACCAAGACAATGGGGACTAGAAGAAGTGGGAGGAGTTCAAAAATGATAGGAGCGGTCTGTATGTTCCTCCTAAAAACCGTGAGCAAGAGTCTAGTGGTTCAAGGGTTGAGGACATGCTCTCTACAGTACTCAAGTAGATGGAGACAACATATAGCCACTTTAAGGAGCTCCAGGCTGAAATTTTTGATTTAAATCAAAAGGTGGAGTCACATGCCATGGTGATCAGGCAGATTGACCAGTAGATGAGTCAGATGTATTTTGTAATGAATCAGAGGCAGAAAGTCACACTTCCTAGCAACATAGTACAAAATTCAAAAAATGACAGTCACTGCATGGTGGTTACTACTAGGAGCGGGAAGACCACAGTTGATCCTCCGAGGCCAGTTATAGTTAAGGAGTCAGAGAAGCCCATGTTGACAAATGATGATGGTGTAGTGGATTTAGAAAACCCTACTTTGGTTGGGGACTCAGATGTGCAAACTGCTCCAAGTAATGCAAAGGAGCAAGGAGCTGCCCATGGGAAGGAGAAGGAGGCACAACAAAAACTTACAACAATCCCTAGACCTCCTCCTCCTTATCCACATCGTTTGAAGAAGAAAGCCGAAGATGGGAAGTATCAAAAGTTTATATCTATGCTTAAGCAGCTGTCTGTGAACATCCCATTGGTTGAGGCATTTGAGCAGATGCCCGGATATGCCAAATTCATGAAGGACCTCGTCACCAGAAAAAGGATTGTAAGTTTAAAACCTGCCAATAATTTGCACTACTGTGGTGCCATCACTACACGAGTTCTAGCTCAGAAGAAGGAAGAACCAGGTGCGTTTACTATACCTTGAACCATTGGGGAGGTTGATTTTGCAAGGGCACTTTGTGACTCGGGAGTTAGCATAAATTTGATGCCGCTACCAGTATTCAAAAAGTAGGCTTGGGAACCCCCACACCGACTACTATGCGGCTACTGATGGCCGATAGAATTGTCAAAAAGCCGGCGGCAATTTTATTTGATGTGCTTGTCAAGGTGGACACACTTATATTCCCAGCAAACTTTGTGATTATGGACTGCGAAGTCAATTCTGAGGTCCCCATCATTTCGGGGCGACCATTCCTTGCAACAAGTCCTAGTAGATGTGCAGGCAGGCCAGTTGAAATTCAGGTTGAACAAAGAAGAGGTCCCCTTCAACATTAGATGGACCATGAAATATCCAAGGGAATTCAGCATAGTCTCAGCATTGGAGGATGGAGAAGAGTCACTTGACGAATTCTGAGTAGATGAGAGACTTGTGTCGTGCCGCTATGTTAAATCAGGCGCTGCATGGGAGGCAACCCATGGAGGTGTTTTGGTGAATTTTGAGTAGCCAAAAACACCCACGTCGTGTCGCGACATTAAATCAAGCGCTTCTTGGGAGGCAACCCAAGTTGTAAATGTAAGAAAAATCTAGTGTTTATGTTTGTTGATGGGTGCAGGTGATTAAGATGGAAATTTGAAGTTGGAACCAAAAACTGGAACTTCAGTTCTGGTGCAACCAGTCACAGAATAAGTCATCGTCTGACCTGACGACTTGTTCAACCAACTCGTGAAGAGAACTGCAGAAAACAGGGGAGCAACGGGCGACTTAACGATTCGTGTATTCAAGAAACGAATCATCATGTCCCCCGTAATGTACACTAGATAAAAGTCAGAATCAAAAAGGAAATGGTGATAGCGACTCACTCAACGAATCGTTGGGAGACCAAACGAGTCATTAAGTGACCCGTCTTGAAGCTACACCAGGCCAAGGACCACGACTCATGCTACAACTCGTTGGGTGACACCATGAGTCGTTTCTTGACTCGTTAGGTCCCAGTTAAGTTTGCTGAACTCAGGTAAAGAACGAAGGGTAAAAATGAGTCATCACATCACTTAACGACTCTTTTAGTCAGTCGTCAGGGATTTAAATTAATTAACATCCGACCCAACCCAAGATTGAAATTAGGGGTATAGTTTTAACTTAGGCACACCAAACCCGATTCCTTTACCTTCCAAACGTTCCCTAAGCTTAAACCCAACACCCTCCACTTCAAATTTACCTCTTCTTCTTCTTCTTCTTCTACTCAAACCCCATTGAAAGAGATTCTCGACCTTGCACGCCAATCACTCAAACACACACACGATTGCACTACATCTTTGATCAAGGATATTGTGAGTACTCTTTCCCATTTAAATTTTGAATATCGTTGCATTTAAAAAAGAAATTTTGGGGACCCATGTTGTGAATGAAATTTAATGTACTTAGGGTAATATTATGCTTATGTCAATCTGTGCCTCTTGATGTTGATGAACCCTAGGAAGATGTAAACAACTGAATTTCGATTGTATATACACTTGGGTTGATATGAGAATGTGAAGCTCTATGTTTGTGGAGTTGAATAATAGGAAGAAGACTGGTCAACTTAGTCAATGGTGCTGCAATGGATGAAAACCCCTCAACAAATCTTTGATAATAACCAGCTAAACCCAAGAAACTCCTGATATCTGAAGGATTCACCGGTCTAGGCCAATTCTTCACCGCTTCTATCTTTTGAAAGTACACCTGTACACCTTCACTTGACACCACATGGCCCCAAAATTCCACTAAGTTCAACCAATACTCGCATTTGGTGATTTTAGCGTACCACTGGCGATCCTTCAAGGTCTATAGCACTACCCTCAAATCTGCGGGATGCTCCTCTTCGCTCTAAGAGTATATAAGGATGTCATCTATGAACACAATCACGAACATAACCAAATATGGCTTGAACACCCTGTTCATCAAAATCATAAAAGCTATAGGAGTGTTTGTTTGACCAAAAGACATAACTACAAAATCATAGTGACCATACCGAAACCTAAAGGTTGTCTTTGGGATGTTACTCTCCCAAACCCTGAGCTGATGATATCCGGATCGGAGGTATATCTTCAAAAAGTACTTGGCACCCTGAAGCTGGTAAAACAAATCATCAATCCTTGGGAGAGGATACCTGTTCATGGTTGTGACCTTGTTCAATTGCCGATAATCGATGCACATACGAAGAGAACCATCCTTCTTGCAGACAAAGAGAACTGGTGCACCCCATGGGGATTTGCTAGATCTGATGAAACCCTTGTCTAAGAGGTCTTTCAAATGCTCCATAAACTCCTTTATCTCAGCTGGAGCCATTATGTAAGGAGGAATAGATATCGACTGCATATCGGGAATATGGTCAAAACCAAAATCGATCTCCCACTCGGGAGAAATTCCTTGTAGGTCATCAGGGAACACCTCTAGATACTCGCACACTATAGGAACTGACTGGATAGTCGAGGTTTAGAACATTGAATCCTTAACCCTAACTAGATGGTACACGCAACCCTTAGAAATCATCTTTCTGGCCTTAAGGTAGGAAATGAAATGACCTACAAGTACAACTGAACTACCCTTCCACTCTAGGACTGGCTCACCCGGAAATCTGAACTCTACTACACGGGTTCTACCATTGAATGAGGAATAACATGCATGTGGCCAATCCATGCTAAAGATAACATCAAAATTAGTCATGGATAATTCTAATAAATTTTGTTGAGGTGATTTTCTGAAGAACTGTGATAGGGAAATTTCTATATACCCGCCGAACTATAACCGAATCACCGACTAAAGTAGAGACTGATAACCATTCTAATAAGATTTTAGGACTGACTCCAAAATTACTAGCAACATAGGGTGTCCCAAAAGACAAAGTAGCCCCTGGATCCAATAATTCATATACATCTAGGTGGAATAATTGTAACATACCAGTGACTACATCTGGGAAGACCTCCTGCTCCTGATGGGACACTAGGACATATAATATGTTGTGACGCTGACTACCACCACTAGAAGATGCCCTCTGCTGTGCTGACATACTTGTGGAGCTATTGGATTGGAGGCTGGGCCTCGGCCCCTATCATGACCCTGTCTGGTTGCTGGGAAATCCCTAAGCATATATTCGGGTTTCCCACACCTGAAACAATCACCTGAAATTGCTAAGCACTGAGCCACGTGTCTCCGGCCATATCTGGTGCACTTTAGAGTGCTGGTCTTTGCAGGTCTGCTACTCTTCTCTAGAGCCTGATGCTCGTCCCCTCTGATCGCCCCTGGATCTAGATGGCACACTCACAGTTGAAGGCACTGGGGCTGAAGATCTCTAGTGGGACAACTGACGATGCCCACTAGGTCACAGTTGGGGGAATCTGAAGCTATCAATTCTGTCCCTCTTAGGCTCGCTCTCCCGCTCACTCATCTACACCGCCTCCATCTACTTGGAGTACAAGTTTATCTGAGAAAAGTCAATGTCTTAATGAAGCATTGTGGTCCGACAATCCTTGACCAAGTAGTCTGTTATAACATGCACACACCGACTCACTTGGGCTCTCTAATCTGTCACCATCTCAGGTGTATACTTGTAAAGACAAGTGAACTCCAAGGCATACTCCTAAACTATCATCTTCCCTTACTTTAGGTTCACAAACTCGGCTGCTTTAATCTCCCTCATTTCACGAGGGAAAAACCAATCAAGAAATGTGGCTTGAAACTCATCCCAACCAATAGGGCCTGCTCAAACTACCCTACTATCCTTCCATTGCTAGAACTTTTGATGTGCGCAACCCCTTTAAACTGATATGAGGCTAGATCCGTGCACTCCTCTCCAGTCAACCACATGATCTGGGTGATCTTCAGAACCTGATTAATAAACTCGTGTGGATCCTCGTCCACCTTTAATCCAAGAAACTCCGGAGGGTTCATCCTTAGAAAATCTCTGACCCGTACCGCTGCCGCATTCCCGTTCTGAGGAACATGCGCTGCTGCTTGTTGGTTGACCTGGGGGGTCAAGGCCTGAGCTAGCATCCGATGGCTGCCCTAAACTCCGAGTGGGCAACTGGCTTGGGTACATACTCCTCATCGATTGGTGGGGCCTGCTGGTGCCCATCTCCATTGCTATTCTTGTGGCCATTTCTATTTCCATTTCTTCTTCTGATAACTTGGGGAGGAGACATAATTCTGCAAACATGTATAGCACGAGTTAGAAGGATAGAGAGACATTTCATCGCACGACATAGATCATGAAAAAAGGGAACTTTTCCTAAACGTCTTGTAGCCTCTTTGTCATAAGCGTGGAACGCTCCACACCCTTAAAAAAGACTCTACTTAATACTTCTTTCAGACACCCTAGGACACTTCAAAATTTAATGCTCTGATACCAAGTTTGTCACGACCCAAACATAGGCCCGGATTGCGGCACGGGACAAAGAACTCTGAGAGGCTCCAAGTACACCCATGGCATGAACATATCATCTAACTCTATCATGATAAAGTGGAAGATCAACATAATTAATATAGCAGAAGTGTGATAATCTCATAACATCAAAATACATAACTCAAGACAGAATACATGGTATGTCTGAAAAGCCTCTACTACTGACGAGTTGATGGGACAAGCACCAACTAACTCACTAAAATCTAAAACTGAAAGTACTAGATACAACAGAGAAAAAAGGCCCTCGAAAGATGAGGAGTCACCACTCTGGCTGATAAATGCTAATGTTGCAGGTTTGGCTACTGAAGAAACTAAATCAGAATATCTGAGCCTATATCATGAAACGATACATCATAGAGTATGTAGTCAGTACGTGGAATGTACCAAGTATGTAAGGTAAGTGAGACTGCTAAGTAAGTAAAATCATAAATCATGCTTATTATAAAACACAATCAAGATAAGATTCTGAGAGTAGGGATTGCATGCTATTTTCTAAAATCACGATCAGAACATAACTGAATCTCATAACTGAATTGAATGACTCAAAGTTGAAAATTCGTAATCATAACTAAAACTAAACATTGGGTCAAACCTACTAAAAACATAATATCATGACTGATGAACATGCATAACTGAAATCATGAGGAACAATGGTAGACTTGTCATATAACCGACATTACCATGATAAAGCTTATATTGTCCTAACTATAACACTCAAGTGGGCATAGCCGTCCAAAGCCTTGCTAGGGCTAAGGACGCTATCATGATATCGATATCAAGCTGAAGGCCCTTGGGGGAAGGAGAAACTCACAAGGAAGGTCCAAAATAATCTGAACATACCTACGTTGGCGTGTAGTTTTGAGGCATAAGATTGACTGGCCCTTAGCCTACGTTGGCCCTTAGACAATACTCCCACAAACATATATATGCACTCCATCATTTTTCAATGAAGCTGAACCATCATCTAATGACAAAACTGACTCATAACATAAATGCATACATATGAGGTCCTAACATGAGGAGCCTTGGGCTCAAACCATACCACAAGCTGAAAATAGTGGGAGTCTAGACTCCAAAATCCGTGTGGTAAGCTAATACATGAAGTTTAGATAATTTCATGAAATGTACTTGATCATATGGGCTAGCCGAATACTTAAACATGCTTGACATAGACTTGACCATTTGAAAAAAAAAATATAGAAAAGGGTAATTCAAAATCATTATTCCGTCATATACATCTAATAATGCTTGAATACATAATTCATAGATCTCAACTTTCATGAACTTTCGTAGACGGGCATCATAATTTATAAAACTTGAAAACATAATTTATAATTAAAAATATTGTAAAATATACCCATTAATCATTATTAAACATTTGAAACATGCTTAGATCATACCCATGATTTATATTTAGGAAATTCACATGTTCGGTTAAAAACCCAAAGATTCATCAACTAGAATTTCATGAATTGAAGAGGGATTTGGCATGGGTGTGGATGGATACACCTATTCATAGCCTTACATACCTATAGAAATCTGATTTCACATCTTCCTTGATTTCGCAATGAGAATTTGGGGGAAGAACTTGAGGAATTTAGGCTTGATCACCCTTAAGAGCTACTAGAATTGCATGCATGGAAGTGAATAATCGTAGAATGAACTCTTAAAAAACACTATTTTGATTTTAAAACGACGTATTTTAGGCCTTAGGAACTTAGGAATTACGGAAAAGCCCTTAATAAATTCTCAAAAAAAAACACACTGCTAGTCCCAACGAGGGACTAGATGATCCGTTACCTCAGATGATGACTCGTGGCCTGCATATGTCACCAACACTGGAAATCTTACCCCTTATGGTCATCATGAGGGACAACAAGACTCCTGGAGTACCTGATGACTCATGGTGGCTGGTCGTGGGGAACACTTCCAATCGTCTCAACATCCACTTCAGCTCCTGACCACCACCATCCCAACTTCTTGTGCTCCCGACCACGAATCGTGCCTTCTCCTATGGTCAACCCCCAGGCCACCATCCGTATCCATATTCTCCTCCACACCAAGAGTCACTTAATGACTCATGGCACACCAAACGGGTCACTAGATAACTCATCCTATGACCTGGTGCAGGAAATCTTGTTTTCTCCATTTCAACTCCCGGGTCCGATCTTAGGGTTTTCAGGGTATTACATATTCAAAATAGCTTCTTGAAGGAAAAAGACCTAAAATTATAGATCTGGTGCAGGGGCTTGACAGAGTAACTGACGTCCAGTTAGCCTAGTGACGGCCCATCAAAGTGGCACCATGGCTTCGATGGTGTGAATGACGTCCATTAGGTAGGAAACATACCATCATGGGCAGCGTCGAGGTTTGACAGCGAGGATGAACGCCCATCATACTAGCGATAGACTATACATGTACCCTCACATGAGGGCCTCAGTGTTCTAGGTGTGACAGCGGATTCGACAAACCATCGAGTGAGTGACGACCCATCACTTCCATTGTTGATAAGGTGGATTTTTGAAATCCTTCTATTTAGGATTGATGGCAAGGGTGACAGACCGTAAGGCGAGTGACGGCCTGTCATATCCACCGCCAAGAAGCATAGTTATCCCAATCCAACTTGATTACCAGGGACAATATTGTAATCTCCTAAACTTCTAATCCCTCTATGACATTGTTTTGGCATTCTTAAAAGATTGCATTAATAGTTTTTACCTGACCTAAGCCCTCATTCTTTTAATAATAACAGTGAATTGAAGATCCTCTCTCAAGATCAATATTAGAGTTCTTCCTCAAATTCTCTTCCAGTCTTCTTGGGGTTATCCAGGACAAGTTTAAGAGTCAATTACCCAGGTATGTAGGGTCATGAATGTGGAAAATTCTTCCACCCTCATGCCCAATTTTATCCCAATTCTATGATGTCAAGTCTCTAAACATGCCAAGTTAAATTCTAGGGTTTTACCCAATTTTCGTGTAGTCTTCCATGCTATCGTTATGGGTTTCTTCTCATATTTCAATTGATGTTTTATGGATATTAGGGCATGTTTGAACTTAATTTACTTCCAAATAAATGATTTCATGTTAATGAAGTTTATACCCTATTATGCATGATTTATGAAATTTAAGCTTATGAGTCCATAATTCAAGTATGATGAATTAAATTGTATTTTATGACCATAATGCATGATTTCCACAAGAAATCTTTGTTATTTTATGAATTTTAGAGTATGATAATTTCCTCAAGTATGGATGGCTTTTATGAATATCAAGTTTATCATCGTGGCCGACTCATGGGCCTATTTTATGTCCAGTTCACATATCCCAAGCATGTTTATGAATTTAATGATCCCAACTAGCCCATGTATTTCAAGTATATTTCATTATTATGATATGAGCACTATATATGTTTTGGGAGTAGTATTTAATACTGAGTAGACTGTGGTTCCAACGCACCCAAGTCTCAGAATACGTGCCAACAAAGCCATCATAGCGTCCTCCATGAGAGTGTCTCCCATGCCCATATGGGCCACCCACGAGTGATATCATGCCTTTTTTATGGTTATACCCTTAGAAATGTATGAACACCCTCCTGACTAGGGTTATACAGGTCGAGCTCCATGTATGCTCACATAGGGCATGTCGGTTATAAGAATCTCCCACTATTTCTCATGTTTTCAATTACTTATATTAATGACTTATGATATTATGTTTTATAGTACATTGACCCATTGATCAGTTTATGAGTTTTAACTTATTATTTCAAGCATGACATGCTTTATAACCTCAATTTCTAGACCTTGAGACATTATGACCAGCTTATGATGAATATCTCATGGACATTAATACTTCAAGAATATGGCTTTTAGCATGTTGTCCCTACTCTCATGTTCCCTATTGATTTACATTTATGATTTCAAAATATCATTTTACTAGCATATTTTATTACCTTACATACTCAGTACATTCAAAGTACTGACTGCATACTCTATGCTATATCGTCTCATGATATAGGTCGAGGTGATCCTTCCCAATCCCGGCATTTGGTCAACCCGCTCAGACTAATTCAGTTCCCAGTCTTGTGAGCCTTCACCTTCTTAAGGAAATTATTAGTTTATGCTTTACTCCTATGTATTTTAGTTTCCGACTTTAGCACGCTAGTTGGGGGTGTTTTCACATCAGCTCATCATACGACTGGAGGCTTTTCAGATAAACATGTAGTATATGACTTAGCATTGTGATATTGTCATTATCACTTTTTCTGATTCTTTATGTTAAGTAGATTCTGCTTATTCATGCTTATGTTTTAAATTATGCTTTAATTCATGCTCTTGAGTTGCTATGCACATGCCATGGGTATTACACCCCAAAATTTTTTTGATGATTATTTGATGTTTATAAATTGTATTAAGGGAATTATGGTTGTATGTTGGCTGTAGGTGAGGAGGAAAACATGTGCAAAGGAAAAAGCGAAGAGTATGTAAAGTTTGTAAGTAAGAGACAATTTTAAACGGAAATATCTCCAAATATATAATGATTTATAAGTTCTATAATTGATAAAATGAAAGGTATTTGAGTCTAGTTTATAGTGAAAAAACCTCTCATCAATCGGAGTTCGGAGAAAAAAGTTATGCTCGCTTGAAGACAACACTATCGACAGGGAAAGCGCCGTGGCGTGCGGGCACCGAGACAGGCTGGAAGTATGCGCATGTGCACGCGCGTGAGGGCACGTCGCATGGGCGCGGCACGCGGGCACCTCCCAACCAACCTATATGAAGTAATTTTGAGCTAAATAGCTCATTTCTTCTCCGTTTTACCGCTTTTTTCCCCAGAATTCACATAATTAAAAGCCCTACGACATGGTGAAAAGATATCCTGGGTAAGAAACTTCACTCTTGTCTCTTTTGGGCTTGTGAAGAGAACCTTGGAAGAAAGTCATGGCTTGTTGTTGTCTTGTTGTTGACTATGGTGTTGTTGCATTTTTAGCTGGTTGTAGGCAGAGGAAAGAGTGGAGTCTACACCTACTTTAGATAATACCATCTCAAATAAAGGGTAACGAATTCCCTTTTTGATTTCTTTGAGTTTATGAGGTCATAACTTGGAGAATGCTATAGTATGTGTTTTTGTGTCTTTGTCTGTTCTTGTGTTATGTTGCTGCCCAATTTGTCTAGAACTTTGGTGAAGTGAAGTTGGTGCCTTTTGTATTTGTAAATTGTACTTGGAAGGAGCCTTAATAGTAAGCTTGAAAGGAAGGTTTTCGGCAAAATTCGTTCAACATGCCAAAGCATGTAAAGGCGTCCCTTTCCTTATTTTCCAAGCACGAAACTAAGTCATTGAAAGGATCAATATTCCTATATTTTTAAAATCATATTGAGGCGTGTATGATTCTGTCCAAAGGGTTGGCAGTACTTGGAATAAAGCTTGAATCATTAAGAATGGTTGAAGCGAACAAATGTGAAGCAAAAGACGTAATTTTTATAAGATTGTTGTCGTAGTTGTAAATTGATTTTGAATTCCCCTTAACATGGACACCGTGAGCTGGTCCTTTGCAATATATTGTATATGTGATATTGAATATATGTTAAGATCGGGTCACTTAGCTAAATTGGTAAGAAACGCTAAGACGACAACGTGTGATCCAACTTCAGCTAAGAAGATGAAACTACGCCGATTGAGGGTAAACGAGCTTATTGAAATGACATTTTCATAATATGGTTTTTCTCTCCTATATGTTTATGTTTTAAAGTGCTTAAGGTAAAAAAGAGATTTTATGTTTCCCCTCCTTAAAGCGAAGCAAGCTTCGTGTAACGAATAAGCTAAGTCGATAGATGTTAACGAGGAAAGCGTGGTTAAGTTGTTAATGTTTTTGTGAAGTTATAAAAGGGAATATAAGAGTAAATATTAGAAATTTTAAGGTAATATGTGCGTAATATGCTCTCTGCATGTAATTTCTTTTTAGAACCTTTGAACAACGTTCAAATATAAGCAAGACGAGGATTAGCAGATAAAGTTGTCAATTAGGTAAAGAGGTAAGTGTGTATAACAATTGATGGAATAGAAAACATGAGAGTAAAGACATGAGTGTAGATTGAATAATGTTTGGAAAAGAAAAGATGAATAAGGAAAGTAGAGCTAAATGATGTTAAATTAGACGATACGGGGTGCGATTGTGAACAAGTTAGACAAACAGCTAGGAAGATTAACCCTTTTCTAAAGATGTTTAGTAAAAGAGTTATAAATAAAGTTGTTTCTATTCAGTATGTGTTAAGTTAATGAATGGCCAGTAAAGTGTTAACTTCGTATGTAATGATTAGAATAGAATGTTTTTGAAATAGTAACTCAAGTTAAAGAGAAGCTTTTCGTTATGTTTTTAAATGATTTTGTTAAGTTATCCATTCTACTATTGAAATTATCTTTCAAATCTTAAAGGGGTAAATCCTAAAGCTTCTAGCCTACACATAGTGATGCCTTGGTTTCTTAAGCTCCTCATTCAATTACAAAGTTGTGTAAGTCAATCCGGCATCGTCCGAATTATGGCCATAAGTCTTTTTTTGCATATAAGGCAGCACTTAGAGAGTTTCTTATGAGTTCCCAAGATGAACAAATCCCAATCTTAGATTCTTATGTTATGTCTTCACGTCCCTAAGTTATGTTAAAGTGCGTTATGCTAATCTAAGAAGTTTTCAAGAGATTATATTCCGAGCATCATGCTAATATGTTGGTCAAGTATTTGAAGTTTAATATAAGTCTAAGAAGTCAAGTCTTTATACGTCTTTCCAGTAAGAAGTCATAATGTATATGATTTTCATGTTATAACATACAGTTGAATTCTTTCAGTTATATTTATGTCATATATCCATATGTTTATCTCTTGTTGAGTTATCAATTGAATTTTCTAAATTCAGAGGAAAGATTCTCCCATATACCAATGTTCCTAATGTCTAAATAAGTATTAGCACATGCTATCATAATGATCAGTTAAGCTCAGAACTTTGAATACCAGGAAGTCTCCTAGAGGTCACTCGGTTAACTAAATACGAGTTTATACATTATATAGAAATCTCATACGTTGTATGTCTGTAGTTCAGCGCTCAACTCTATTTATATGCTAAGCGTTATGACAAATAACTCCAAGTTCCAAGATATACTTTCCATGTTTTCCTACAAATAAGAAAAATGAATTAAGAACTATATGTGCTCATCGACGTGATAAGTTTAATAATAGAATTCCAGTATATAGTTATCAATGCATGTAAAGGAACCAATCTGTGGACAGTATATATATATATATATATGTATGTATTTTCCAGATGTTAACGGATTGTATAGAAATGGGAATCTATGTGCTTCTACTCAAGCGATACGTTATATTTGTAAGATTATTTGTAAGACATTGCTTGTAAGCCTACTAAAGTTCTTATGCTGTCTAAACCTCCTAAAGGTCCGTCGCGTCACTGAGTCAATATGTTTGTATATAATTTGACAACTTTACGTGATATATGTTCATATTTGCTAAATTTGCATGGTATATGAGCTCACTTGCATTATATGTTAAGAATGAGACCTATTACTGCCACAAATTTAGCATTTGTCATTCCAATGCCATATGTGTTAAATTGACTTAGTATAAGCTCTATCGACTCCGTTCATGATTACGATTGAGATAGTTTTATTTTACCCCGGTATGGTTTACCGACTGGAGATATTTTTATTTTACCCTAGTATGGTATACCCGTTCGAGATATTTTTATTTTACCCCGATATAGTACACATGCTAGAGATATTTTTATTTTACCCTGGAGTGGTAGACCAGCTGTAGATATTTTTATTTTACTTCGGTGTGGTACATTAGTTGAAGGCATTTTTACATGAATTTTATGGTCGGCTGGCCGCCGACATTATAGTTAAAACTTTGCTTGTGCATTACTTGGTTGCATTTGCACGTCACTATTGAGTTATTGTCAGGTTTTAGTTTTTAGGATTCTAGGTTGTTACTATTCTTTATTTCTATCTCGGTTATCATTGCTATCTTATATGTTTACAGTTTTCAGCCTTATAAACTAGTACATTTCATTCGCACCGACGTTCCTTCGCCTGGGGGACCTACGTTCATGCCGCAGGTGCAGGTAGAGGCTAGGATTGCTAGTTGTGGTATAGGTTCATGAGATCAGCAGATATATTGGTAGTCTCCTTTCTTCCTAGAGCTAGGGCATAGTTTTTTCATCTTGAGTTTTGAGTTATAGTTACAGGTAGGTCAGATCCCTATTCCGACCATCAGTTCAGTTTACTCATTAGAGGATATGTGGACTTAGTATGTATAGTATTATTCAGTTTGTAGCCTTATCAGCATTTCAGTTATTTATTTGTGGTAGTTGAGACCTTATGGGTCGAGATGTTTAATCATGTTGATTATGACAGGTGTCCTGGAAGGCCTAGGTGTTACAGCTACAGATGTTATATAATCGCCTTCTCGGTTAGTCAGGTATCGGGAGCCAGTTGTGCCTTCCCTCTATTTTGGGGCATGAAAAACATGGTATTAGAGCAAAGTGGTTTCCTCGGGAGTCAACAAGCCGTGTCTAGTAGAATCTGGCTTATGGTATGTTGTGCACCATACTTATAATTAGAAGCCTACAGGCATTTAGGAGTTGTTTCACTTTTTTCATTAATAGATATTGCTATAGAGGAAAGACGTACCATCTGTTTGAAATCTAAATCGCGCCTATATTTTAGAATTCGCTTGCAGTAAGATAGATGGCTATGAGATTTATTGGCATTGATGTTGGAAGAGGGTCTTAGTTTCCCTCCTGCCAATATGAGAGATAGATTAAAGGTTCAAAGTGAGTTTTTTTTTACTCCCCGTGTTACAGTTCCTCTAGTTCCAGTCAGAGCAACCATGGGAAAGGATTCTACCCCTCATGTTTTCCTAGTTCTGGTAGAGGCAGGAGGAGGTAGAGTTGTTTATCCTCTAGCACATTCAAGTATATCCAAAGGACGAGATTTTGAGAAAGCATTTCATATGTTAACCCAAGTAGAGACGTTTCAAATATCAGGCGTTGAAATTAATGCCAGGGTCTAGAGGAATAGTTTTGAGAGCTCTAGTGCTCGTGGGTTTTGAGACTAAATCCCCTAGCCTTTACGAATTAGTACTTGCCACAGAAACTTCAACGGGTTCGAGTTAGTAAGTTCTTGAGATAGTGAATTTAAGCCATAACTTTCAAGTAATGACTGATTATTAAATCCCATCTACTGAATGAATAATGTTTTGGGCTGAATTTCATAGAAATTCTTTCTATATATTTGTGGAGAAATTGCCTCATTGATAAGAATGATTTAGTTTTGACAGATAAGATTTCTTTAATTTTTGAATTGCTGCCATATTATGAAATTCCTGTAATTGTTGCGATAAGTTGAGTTCTCTTTTAACTTCTAGTAGTTTAGACTAGTTAGAATGTAAAGTCTCCTCCGAATCTTTCAGAAAATTGTCAACTGATCAGTTGGACTTCAATCTTATTTCGAGGTGTTAGTGGTGCCTCTCAGTTTATCTGAATCAGACTCAGATTATAGTTTTGGTCCATTACCATGTCATGACATTCTAGCAAGCAGCTTTGACCATCCCTAGGACCCCAGTTTAGTTACAGCTTGTTCTTAGACAGTTATGACGCTTTCAGATTGTTACACCCCGTAAAATTCCCGACACATAAAAGGCCTATTCGCATGTTGGTTAAGAGTGTTTGAAAGCCATACATGCTAGAAAAAGGCCCGAGAAAAGACCGGACAAGAAACCTGTCGAACCATCGTGGAAGGAGCCGGGGCAGAGCCCCTCCGCGATGGCAGCGTGTCACGGAGGTGGAGCCTCCGCATTGGCTTCGTGACACGTTGGCCCTGTCCAGGCCCAAGTATATAAAGCCTCCACTTCGGTTTAATTCAATATATACTTTATAATTTACAGCGAATCGCGAGAAAACAGAGAGGGTACGAAGGTTTTGGATAATTATCGCTCGATTACGCCGTCAAACGTAGTCCAAATTCAAATTAACCTCAGATACCGAGGTATTTAGC
>JACEIK010006086.1:20309-33498 GCA_018107945.1 Datura stramonium
CCTCAAAAGTCATCAAAACCTACAAAACAAAGGCTAATCATGTTGGTTAGCACATATCTTCACATTTATATAAAATCACATGAAAATGTATTAGATAACTGAGACAACACAACTAATTTAAGTTGTAAAGCTTATCACGGGCATGATATTTTTGCCCGTGATCAACAGCACGAGCCGTAGTTAGTGCCCGTGACAAAGAAGCAAAGAAGTTGAAAATGCAACTCTCAAGGTACCACAGGATATCACGAGTTGTGATAGCATTATACGACTCGTACCACAGGCTCGTGGTAAGAATAAGAGAACCAACCACTTGACATCCTCAAGGAATTAGTGGATTGCACAGATCATACCAGCATGGTACGAGTAGTAGTGAGGATCCGTAGGATGATCATCAGAGATCCTGTATTTCAAAAGTCCATGTCATGAGTGCTAGTCACGACTTGTGGTGACCTACCACGAGTTGTAACGGATACCTGTACCTGAGAAGATCATAAGCTGCCAAGGATAGTACGAAGACTGACCATGACTTGTAGCACCATGCTATTACTCCTAAGTCATCCTAACGGCTACAGTCCCTATTAGTTTAGGAAAATATTTTTAATGACTGTATAAATACTTTCCTTTTACTTTTTTATTAGATGATGTGATATTATACATTATCAGCCTATTCTTAAGTATCCTAAGATGACTTCGATATAGAAACTATACGAGAGAGAAACGATTTTTCTTCATAGTGTTCTTGATCTTATATGATTACTTTGTAGTTGATCATTGGGTTTTTATTCATTCACTATCGTAACTCTTTAATTATGAATTCCTCTATGTTTTCTGACTTCTTTCTTGCAACTACGAGTAGCTAAACCCCCACAACTAGGAGTGTGAGAACCATATTAAAAAAATTAATTAGGGTTAACATAGAGTGATCCATACCAATACGAATTCTTGTATTGTTATTCCCTTCATTCTAATTTTTTCTTAACAGTGCACAACGTTAGGACTAGTCGGTATTACCTACTTTCGGGAATCTAGATAAGTAGAGATTAAGAAAAGGGAATGTCAACAAAGACTTTAAATTATCAACATTCAATTAATAAATTGAGCTATAGTCGTAGGAAAGTTAATTTGGAATCACTGATAAGAGTTAAGTCGGAACTGCTCATGAGACCTAATTCAGTGATTGAGTATAGTCACCTCATAGGGGTGAATCAGTTGTTTAGATGAAAATAACTTATCGATTCTATAGGCTAAGCATTGAAATAGATCAAAAGTGTAATAGACCTTGCATAGTTGAGAATCCATGGGGAATACTTCCCTAGTTAAATACATATCTTTGATAACCATACCATTTTTACAACAGTGTCACTCAATATTTATAGAACCCCCNCCCCCCCCCTTTAGGAAAATACTGAACTAGAAGCATAAATAATAGCATTAAATGAAATCTTGACCATATTCCTCGTGGGATCGACCTTAACCCTTGTTTGATTCTTTATTTGACAACGACAATGTTAAAGTAGATATACCTCATATTGAGGGGAAGAATTTCAGAATAAGTTAGCTATGTTCCCCTCTTCTATTACCCCTCAAAATCTAGTGAAATCTAGTAGCGAAAATAACTATAGTTGTTGATTTTCCATGAGCTATTGTTGTTGTTGTGACTGCCATTTCGTGAATTATTTTGGATGAATTCCATAACACAGATTAGTATTTTTTTTGCCTATAAATTTACGAGACTAAGAAGGTTAAAGTCTGGTAATTGAAGTAGGAAACTAGCTAAGGAAACTTCATCAGAAAAAGGTATGTAAGGCGCCCCATCCATTGTTTTTGTAAAGCACGATTCGTGTGTTGTTAGTTGAATCTAGAAAACTTCTTATGTTTGTTGAGAAAGTATATCAATATATATTTTATTTAATTTACATGTTGATGAAAGCTAAATGTTGAGATTATATCTTTCCCAAAGAGGCGCTTAAAGTGTAATGTTGTGCCTATCTGCTGTCGTAGCTGTACATCAAGTTGGAGACCTCTCAACATAGGTATTGTTATATAATATTTTAAATTATATTATATATGTTATGCTGATCATGTATGAAGTTCTAGTTACCTTATGAAATTAGAAATGTGCAGCTAAGACGACGACGTAAAAATCACGTGCGCTCTGAGTGAATATGAAGCTAATAAGGGTAAATGAAGGTACCAATGCAGAGATTCCTTGATATGGTCACCTACCTTTATTTATACATGTTTTCAAATTATTAAGTCTTAAAAGAAATTCGATAACTCCTATTCCTTAGGCTATTGACAAGTTATACCAAGTTATCGGGCGCTAAAGTAGAGAATGTTGATGCAAAGTATCCATAATTGAGTCTGAATTCTCCCAGTTCAGATGAAGTTGAGTCTAAGATTTCTAAATTAAATACAAGTACTCATGTGGAGTCTATGTATTCCAACATTGGGTCTAGGTATTTATAAAGTTGGTTCTAAAAATACGTAAGCAAGGTCCAATGTCATGTTCCTTTAGTCTCATGTTCATGTTAAGCTTTCAAGTCAAATTATGCTTATGTCCCCTTTCTATTAGTTGTTAGGGGTGTTATATTTAGTTGTTCCTTCTAGTTGGACCCATTATCTGAGTTTGCTACTTTGCATTATTAAGTTCGTCCTCCGAGTTGGACCTATTATCTGAGTTAGATATATATTGTATTGTTCAGTTGCTCACTTGCACGATTGCCTTTTGTTTACCACACGGCCTCTCTAGTCTGAGAATCAAATGGCTGATTGTACGAAGGATGATATATGAAAATCATGATCTAAGTATCAGGTAGGCCGTATAAAGTCGTAATCCAAGTATCAGGCAACTCTTAAAGTCCTGGTTCGAGTATTAGGCAGTCATACTTAAATTCTGGCCCAAGTATTTGGTATTCACTGAGTCGATTCTTGTAAACTTTGGTCCAAGTATCGAAAGTGTTCTCATGTGAGTCAGTTATGTTATACTCATGCATAGAGTCCGCATATAAGGTAGTCAGTTGCAGAGTTGTAGAGTATCTCTCTCTAGCCTATCTTCTGAGTTATATTTAGTTGTTATGTTCCATTGTTTATGTTGACAAGTGCTAGAGTGTCAAGTTGTTTCTATCCCCTTCTCTGATTTAGTTATTTTTTGGCATTGATTTTTTAACAACTTTCAGTCTTACATACCAGCGAATTTCTTTGTATTGACATCCCTTCACCTTGGGACCCCTTGCAATTGTGTTGCAGGTCCATACAAGAGCTCAGATCGACCGATATAGTAGGAGCCCAAATCCAGGGGAAGAGTTATTCTGCTCCTTTCATTGAGGAGCCCTATGTTTGGTTGGTCATTTTGAGTTTTTGATGTATATATGGGTAGGCCGGGGCACTATCCCATGATTTCAATATATTTTACTCTTTTAGAGGCTTTTTGGACTAGTTGTACAGTGGTTCAATTTCAGCTTAGTTTGTGGCTTGGCTAGCCTACCATAGTTTTTTTTCAGTTTTTATCATGTCTTTATCGACACACTATCTTTGTTGTGTTTGTTGAGACCTGGTCGGTCCATTTCTATACTATGACTGACTGTGATAGGTGGCCCTTTTGGATTAAGGGTTACAGTTCAAACGCTATATAGCCAGTTTCTCGATGACTTTGACGTCGAGAGACAATCATGCCCTACCCCAGTTTTGGGATGTGACAAACCTTATATCAAAGCGAAGTCGGCCAAGGAGTCCACAAAGCCATGTCTAATAGAGTCTTGCTTATGGATTTGTTGTGCACCATACTTATAATTAGGAGGCTATAGGACGTTTAGGAGTTATTTCACTTCTTTTACTAATACTTCTTACTATAGAGTGAGGTCATAATTATTGTGATATCTAAGTGATGTTATTATTTTAGAGTATTCTTATGATGAGGAATATGAATACAAAGTTGATTGGTACAACCTTATGAAAGGGTACTAGTGTCCCTTTAGTGGATCAGGGAGATAGGTCAGAGGCTCAGAGCAAGTCCCTTGCCCCAGGCGCTACAGTTCCTCCATCCCCAATTAGAGTTGCGGCAGGTAGACCGCTAGCTCCTCCTGCACCATCAGTACCTGAAGGTGATAGAGTGGCGGATCCTCCCCAAACCTGTAGCACTTCTAGTTTCTTAGGAAGGATAGGGTCTTGAAAGAGTTTTTCAGCTGTGGCTCGTATTGTAGCTGGATAAGAGCGACAGTTGAAGGCAATGGAAGGACATAGAGGTTAGGTAGATAAGAGATCCAGATCCCATGAGTTCTTAGGTTTGAGCCCTCCAGTATTTACTAGATCAGACTCGAGTGAGGACCCCTTGGATTTTATTGATCATACCTATAGGGTGTTGAAAGTCATGAGGGCAATAGGGAAAGAGGGTGTAGAGTTGGCTGCATTCAGACTACATGATGTGGCAATTTTGTGGTATGAGGCTTGGACTCGATCCAGAGAAGCTGACGCATAGCCAACCGAGTGGGAAGGGTTCTCTAAGGCCTTTATGCACCAGTATATTCCCCAGGAGCTTCGACCGGCTTGGGCTGAGCAATTTTTGCATTTAGTGCAGGGCAGTATGAGTGTGCAGGAATACATCCTTCAATTTAATTTTTTGGCCAGGTATACTTCGCATCTAGTTTAGATAATGGAGGATAGGGTTTATCGGTTCGTGCAAGTTCTAGGGACCCATATAAATCGTGATTGTTTAGGGTTATCTACCCAAAAACATATGGACATTGCATGAATAAAGGCATTTTCTTAGAGGGTCAAGGATTTGGTGCACATGATTCGTGATACTCGTAAGGTATAGGAGCAGAGGAAGAGGGTCAGAACTACAAGGTCTTAGAGAGAGTCTAGAGGAGACTCTAGGGTACAATTTCCTAAATAGTTGTCTTGACCTACGGAGAGTGCTCCACCTCAGCTATGAAGATAGAGGAGAGATCGGAGTTCAACTTCATCCAGTTCCTTACGTCAGGAGAGACATCTGATACCCCCATGTTCTCAATGCGGTAAGAGTCATTCGGGACAGTGCTTCTTGGGTCGGGATGTATTCTATCATTGTGGACAGTCTGGCCACTATATGAAACATTTTCCGGTAAGGACTAGGGGTGATATCGTACCGACGAGTTCAACAACAGCATTACCACCCTTAGTTCAACCTCCAGGCCTAGTTCTCAGCCTATAACAGGACATGGTACGGGTAAGAGATGAGAAGCTTTTGGTTCATGGACAGTGTAGAACCTCTTTTATGCTTTAGGTGGTCACCAAGACTAGGAATCATCGTCTGATGTTGTTATAGGTACTTTGATATACTTTCCCGTGTTGTTTATGCATTTATTGATCAAGGATCTACTTTATCATAGGTTACTCCTCTGGTACCAAGTCAATTTGAGATAACTCCTAAATTTTTGGTTATGTCGTTTGTTGTATCTACGCCAATTGGCGAATCTGTTTTAGCTGAAAGAGTGTACCGTGGTTGTACGGTTCGAGTATATATATCTACATTAGCTTATCTAGTTGATCTTGGAAATGTGAGTTTTGATGTTATCATCGGCATATATTGGTTAATGGCATGTTATGCTAATGTTGATTTCCAAGCAAAGATTGTTAGTTTCCAATTTTCGGACGAACAAATCCTGGAATGGAAGGGCAATGTTTCTACACCTAAAGATAAGTTTTTTTCATACCTTAAGGCCCAAAAGATGGTGTCCATTGACAGCATTTCTCACATAGTTCGAGTCAGAGACTTGACCTGCGAGCTGGTGACTTTCCAATCAAAACCAATGGTAAATGAGTTTTCAACAGTCTTCCTAGTGTATTTACCTGGAGTTCCTCCCGAGAGGGAGATAGACTTTTCCATTGATCTACTTACAGGTACTCAGCCCATGTCCATCCCTCCTTATAGGATGGACATGGAAGAGCTAAGGTTGTTGAAGGAGCAGTTGAGAGATTTGCTTGAGAAAGGATTCATTCGACCTAATGTATCTCTTTGGGGTACACTAGTGCTCTTTGTGCGAAAGAAAGATAGGTTGTTAAGGATGTGTATTGACTATAGGAAGTTGAATAAAGTAATGATTAAGAATAAGTATCCACTTCCCAGGATTGATGACTTATTTGATCAGTTACATGGTTCTAGATGCTTTTCAAAGATTGACTTGAGATATGGGTACCACCAGTTATGGGTTACGGAAGTTGATATCCCTAAGACTGCCTTCAGAACCTGATACGACCATTATGAGTTCTTGGTGATGTCATTTGGTCTTACTAATGCCCTAGAATCTTTTATGAATTTGATGAATAGGGTGTTTAGGCCCTTCCTTGATATATTTGTGATTGTCTTTATTGACAACATCCTAATTTATTCACGATTAGAAGCAGAGCATGCAGATCACTTGAGAGCTATGTTATAGACTCTCTAGGAACACAAATTGTATGCTAAATTTTCTAAGTGTTAGTTTTGTCTAACATATGTTTCTTTCCTTGGTCAGGTAATTATAGTTGAAGGTATAAGAGTGGATAGTCAGAAAATAGAGGTGGTAAAGAGTTGGCCCAGACCCTTGAATCCTACAGAGGTTCATAGCTTTTTGGGTTTGGTAGGCTACTATCGTAGATTTCTAGAAAGTTTTTCTGCTATCTCCGTGTCCTTAAAAAATTTGACTCGTAAAATAGTTAAGTACTAGTGGTCAGAGGCATGCGAGCGAAGTTTTTAGGAATTGAAAGATAGGTTGACTTCAACACATGTCTTGAATTTTCCAGAAGGTACCGAGGGTTATGTGGTTTATTGTGATGCTTCTAGGATTGGCTTAGGCTTTGTTTTGATACAACACGACAAAGTCATTGCCTATGCTTCGAGGTAGCTGAGGAACCACGAGCAAAATTACCCTACCCATGATCTAGAGTTGGCAACAGTGGTGTTCGCACTGAAGATCTGGCATCACTACCTGTATAGGGTACATGTTGATATTTTACATATCATAAGAGCCTTCAGTACATGTTCTAGTAGAAGAAGTTGAATTTACGATAGAGAATGTGGTTAGAATTGTTGAAGGATTATGATGTAAGCATTCTGTACCATCCTGACAAAGCTAATGTTATGGATGATGCATTAAGCAGCAAGTCTATGGGTAGTTTGAGTGAATATAGAAGCTGACAGAGTTGAGATGGTGAAGACTATGTAGTAGTTAGCTAATCTACATATTCAATTGCTAGATACTGAAGATGGAGTTGTAGTAGATCAGAACACTGAAGAATCCTCCCTGGTGTCAAAAGTTAAGCAACAACAATATGAGGATCTAGAATTGGTAGTTCTAAGAGATAACATTCCATAGCAAAAGCAGGCCTTGTTTGAGTGTGGGCTAGATAGAGTTATCAAATAATAGACTCATTTATGTATGTCGAATATGGACAAGCTACATGAGAAAATCATGAGTGAAGCTCACTACTATAGATATTCAGTACATTTAGGTTCCAAGAAGATGTATCATGAGATGAAATAGCTATACTGGTGGAACGACATGAAAAAGGACATCACATGTTTTGTGGTATAGTGTGCTAATTTCTTGTAGGTGAAAGTCAAGCACTAAAGACCTAAAGGTTTGACTCAGAATATGGAGATTCCAGCCTTAAAGTGGGAAGTGATTAATATGAATTTTATTATTGCGTCGCGGATAAGCGGGAAGTGTGACTCCATCTAGGTAATAGTAGAAGGATTGACTAAATCGGCTCACTTTCTGCCTATCATCTCGACTTAAACCGCAGAGGATTATGCTAGGTTGTATATCCCTGAGATAGTCCACCTACATGGCATTCCCTTATCCATTATTTTAGACATAGGCACACAGATTACGAAAAACTTCTAGAAGTCTTTCCAGAAAGGACTAGGCACTCAGTGAATCTCAGCACTGCATTTCATCCCCACAGATGGACAGGCTGAACGCACCATCTAGACCCTCAAAGATATGTTGCGTTCCTATATTTTAGACTTTGGGGGATCTTGTGATGAACATATTCCCTAGATAGAAATTTCCTATAATAATAGTTATCAGGCAAGAATTCAGATGGCTCCGTATGGAGCTTTGTATTGGCAGAAGTGTAGATCGCTAATATACTAGTTTGAACTTAGAGAAGCAGAACTATTGGGGCTAGATCTAGTGCACCAGGCGATTGAAAAAGTAAAGCTTATTAGAGATTGACTTCAAATAGCTCAAAGCAGACATAAATCTTATGTTGACCTATGCCGTCAAGCGTTGGAGTTCATTGTTGATGATTGGGTCTTCCCGCAAGTGTTGCCTATGAAAGATGTCATGTGATTAAACCAAAAAGTCAAGATGAGCCCTAGATATGTTGGGCCTTACAAAGTTATCTGCAGGATAGGCAAAGTAGCTTATGAGTTGGAGTTGTCGCCAGAGTTAGTGGCAGTCCACCCATTATTATTTTGTCGATATAGCAAAAGTGTATAGGATACCCGACTCATATTATGCCTATTGATGATGTCCAAATTTCTTAAGAGATGACCTCTACAGAAGTCCCAGTTGTAATCCTTGATCGGCAAGTCAGAAAGCTCTGAATTGACGAATTCACCTCCGTCAAAGTATTATGGAGAGATAATAATGTTGAAGAAGCAACTTTGGAAGTTGAGGAAGAAAGGAAGAAGAAGTATCCTCACCTATTTACGATGTCGATGTGATATTGAGGTATGCATTTGATACCTAAGTTACTGATTATTTATTTTAAAGCATGTTAAGCAAAGTTAATTTTTATTCAAGGAATGTTCCTAATGGGGGAGGATGTTACACCCCAAAAAATTTTTTGGTGATTGTTTGATATTTGTATACTATGTTAAGAGAAGTGTGGGTATACTACTATGTTAAGAGAAGTACGGGTTGTATACTGATTTTAGGTAAGGAGGGAAACGTGTATGAAGGGAAAAGCGAAGAGTATGTGAAGTTCATAAGTAACGGTCAATTTTAAACGATCATATCTCCCAATTTATAATGAGTCAGAAACTCCAAAACTGATCAAATTAAAGGTATTTGAGTATAGTTTTTAGAACATCAAACTGCTCATCAAATAGATTTCGAAATAAAAAGTTATATGCATTTTACGGTGGCACTGTCGAGCAGTGAGGTAGCCACCGCCCAAAAAAAAGGGCCACTGCCCAAACCCCTTTATATTTTGAGTTTTTTAGTATAAAATCACTTTCATATTTTTCAAAATTGAGCTTCTTGTTTCCATCCTTATATTATCTCAATTTCCATCAAATAACCAAGGCAAAGTAAAGAGAAAACATCAAGTTAATTTCATCAAATCACAAGACAAGTTAAGAGTTCTTTTGCAAGGTGAAGGTGGTGTGATTGTAGGCTGTTTTGCTTCATTTTGGACAGCCAAGGTGCTGCGTCTTCTAACATCAAATTGAAGTAGAATCATCCTATTTTATCCAAGAACTAATCCAAGTAAAATGGTAATATATTCTAGCTATTAAAATTGTATAAAATCCTTGCCAAATCTAGGTGGTGGAAGCCTTGTGGGCTGCCGTTTTGGTGACTATTTTTGGAGCTCATTTTGGCAGAATTTTGAAGGAGGTTTGCTGATTTTTAAAGCTGATTTGTACTGAATATATTTACACTTTTAATATATATTGAATCCAAGAGGAAAGGTAAGAATTTTACCCTCTTTAAGCCCCTTAAATTACAAGCAAAAAGGCTGGACTTTGGCAACTAAGTGAGCTGCCGATTGGACTATTTTGAGCGGAGTTATTACTCGATTTTTCTAGGATTCTGTGCAGTTTATTTGACTATAAATACACCTCATATTGAGGGGAAGAATTTCAGAAGAATTTAGGTAAGTTTTCTCTTCTTTTCCCCCTCAAAAACTAGTGAAAACTAGTAGCAAAAATGACTATAGTTGTTGATGTTGTTGTGACTACCATTTGGTGAATTATTTTTGCTGTATTTTGTGATAAAGATTAGTCTTTCTGTTTTACTATAAATTTAAGAGCCTAAGAAGGTTAAAACCTAGTCATTGAAGTAGGAAACCAGCTAAGAAAAGTTCATCGAGAAAAGGTATGTAAGGCGCCCCCGTCTGTTGTCTTTTCTAGGCGCGATTGGTGTGTTGTGAGTTGAATGAGCTAGAAAACTTCTCATGTGTGTCGATGAAATATTTCAAGCTATATTAAAGCTTTAATTTCCATATTTTATTGAAGCTAAATTTTGAGATTATGTCAAGCCCAAAGAGGCGCTTAAAGTGTAATATTATGCTGATTTATTGTCGTAGTTGTACATCGAGTTGGAGACCCCTTAGCGTGGGCACTGTTAGATTGTACTTTAAATAATGTTATATATGTTATATTGATCATGTATTATGTTCTGGATACCTTATGAAATTACAAATGTGAAGCTAAGACGGCGACGTAAGAATCACGTAGGCTAAGAACAAATGTCAGCTAGTAAAGGTAAACAAGGGTACCAATGTGGAAATTCCTTGATAAGGTCACATACCTTGATGTACATAGGTTTTAAAATTCTTAAGGCTTACAAGAATTTCCATAACTCCTATTCCTTAAGTTATTGACAAGCTACCAAGTTACCGGATGCTAAAGTATCCATAATTGACTCAGAGTCCTCCCAATTGAGTTCAAGTTGAGTCTAAGCTTTCTAAATTGAATCCATGTACATATATGGATTCTATATATTCCAAAGTTGAGTCTAAGTATCCAAATTTGGTTCTAAGAACCCGTAAGTGCGGTCTAGTGGCATGTTCCTCGAGTCTCATGTTCATGTTAAGCTTTCAAGTCAAGTTATTTATTATGTCCCCTTTTTGTCAGTTTGTAGGGTTGTTATGTTTCGTTGGACCTCCGAGTTGGACCCGCTATCTGAGTCAGTTACTTGTATTGTTTAGTTGATCCTTCGTGTTGGACATGGTATCTGATTAAGATATATATTGCATTGTTCAGTTGCTCACTTGCATGATTTTCATTTTGTTTACCGCGTGCCCTCTCTGGTTCGAGTATTAGATGGATGATCTTGTGATGCAGCACGCCCTCCCTGATTCGAGTATCAGATCGTTGTTATGTGAAGGATTATATATGAAAATCCTAGTCCAAGTGTTCACTGACCATATAAAGTCCTGGTCCAAGTATCAGGCAACTCTTAAAGTCCTGGTCCGAGTATCAGGTAGCCATACTTAAATCCCGATCGAAGTACCAGGTAGCCACTAAGACGATTCTTGTAAACCCTGATCCAAGTATCAAAAGTGTTTTCATGTGAATCAATTATGTTATACTCATGCATAGAGTCTACATATAGGGTATTTCAGTTGTGCAGTTATAGAGTATCTCTCTCTACCCTATCTTCTGAGTTATGTTCAGTTGTTATATTACATTGTTTATGTTTATAGGTTCAAGAGTTTAAGGTTGTTGCTATTCCCTTTTGTGGTTCAATTATCTTTGACATTACTTTCCAGAGTTTCAGATTGTTGCTATTCCCTTTTGTGGTTCAGTTATCTTTGACATTGCTTTATTTATAGCTTTCAATCTTACATACCAGTGTATTTTTTTGTATTGACATCCCCTTCTCTTGGGGGCCCCTACAAGTGCCGACAGAAGCTCAAATCGACTGATACAGTAGGAGCCCAGAGCCAATGAAGATTTGGCAAGCTCCTTTCTTTCAGGAGCCCTATGTTTGGTTCGGTCATTTTGATTTTTGATGTACATATGGGTAGGCCAGGGCCTTTTCCTGTGCATTCAGTATTGTTTACTCTTTTAGAGGATTTTGTGGACTAGTGGTATAGTGGTTTAGTTTCAACTTAGTTTGTGGTCTGGTTGGCCTTCCGCAGTTTATTTTAGTTTCTATCATGGCCTTGTCGGCACAATATCTTAGTTATGTTTGTTGATACTTGGTCGGTCTATTTCTATGTTATAACTGACTGTGATAGGTGGCCCTGTTGGCTTAAGGATTATAGTTCAGATGCTACATAGCTGGTTTCTCGATCACTTCGGAGTCTAGAGCCAGTTGCGTCCTACCGCAGTTTTGGAGCGTGACAAATAATACGTAAAAAATTTAAATGTCACCATTATAGGGATCTGCAGCAACACCAATAAGTAACTCATAAGACAGTGGGCCAACAAATGGAGGCTTTTCGCATCCCATTCACAGCAAGAGGGAACCACTAACACTGGGAGTCAACTAAGTGGTCCTCCCCTATGAGTTTATAATTAAAGGGTTCGGGGAGAAACAAATTCGGGTAGAGTAGGGACATAACACAAAGCAAAACCAGCTCTACATAGAAGAGGGAGGCTATGGGAATAAGAAAGACAGAATAGTTAGCCCATGTGAGATTCTCTATGCCTAAGGAAAAGTAGAATACCTTGAAGGGCGTCAGAATATAAATGAAAAACCTTGGAGAAATACATCGAAGGGCATCAGATTATAAATGAAAAACATTGGAGAAGCATAACTGAGAAGAAGCAAGTCAATGTTCATGGTCTGGATCCATATACTAAAATCTTGGCCTAAATAAGGTTCCAAAAATGGGATTTCCTCACTCGAGCTCCAGGCAGATACTGTCCTACACTAGTCTGGGAGTTCTTTTTATCTTAAGGGGCAACATTAAATGTTATTTAGATAGGTCCTAAGACTCAGCAGGGAGTAATATATATGGTCATATCCTGAGGGATTTCAGTCGACATCACTGTAGAAACAATAAACAAATAGTATATAGGGGATTCTTACAGCCTAATCAACTCTACACTCTACAGGAGAAGCATTTGATAGGAACGGACCAAAGGCCATGTTTAGCGAAAGTCATCACCTAAATAGATTCTATTTGGCTGAACTTAGGCCATATTTGTGCATGAAAGCTCTTTTTGGCTATATGACCCTGTTTTAAAATAATTCCCTAGTCTCCTAGACTGAGCTTTTAAACTTTTTCTTGGCGAGCCATAATGAAACCTTAACCCATATGTTGAAATCATCCTATTGTTTCTCTCTTCCCTACTTTACACTAGTAATGATGTTGAGGCATCAAAGAGCCTAATATAGAAGTAAATTGTGAATACAGGCTGTTGAGCCCGCAAGTGCAAGGGTGGTGCAAGTAATATAGTGGCTCTTTTTAAGAACCGGAATGTCGAACCCATAGGGACTGGACCCATTCCTCTAACCATCCATTTCTAATGTGATCTTAAATA
>JACEIK010006086.1:65307-97031 GCA_018107945.1 Datura stramonium
TCTTCAATAATGGTAGTACCTTGCTATTGAGGAAGAAGAAGAAAAAGAAAAAGAAAAACAATACTTAACAATTTTCACTAATAGAATTCTACTTTCTTCTTCTACAAAGAGAATGTTCTCAAAAAGCCAAAAGTTAAGATCCGATAGATGCAAAGTACTTCTCTCTAGAATATATCAAAAAGAAGGGTACTCAAACTCTCTTTTTCAGTGTTGGACACATTTTTCCCTGTCCAGGCGTTTTGTTACTTGCAAGAGTACCAACGGTTTACCGGTTGCATTCCACGAACCGCCGGCTACCACTAGATGCTCCTGCAATAAATTCTAGTGTCCTTCGGCGATTTGCCGGTCTCCGACCGTGCTTCGCCTATTTTTTCTCTGTGATCTATCTCTCTTAGGGTTCGGTAGGAGATTTCAACCGGCGAATCACCAGTCGTGTCTGCGATTGCCGATTGTTTTAATTCCCCAGGGCAGTGGTCTTTGGCGTCTGGCCGGCGATGCACCGATCTTCTCCGGTGAAGCACTGGTTTTCACCTGATTCCCTTCTTTTTCCTCCCTTTCTTACTCTTTTCTACAAATCATATATCTGCACACAAAATGGCAAAAAGGGCATAAAATCCATCTAAATGACTTGAAAACTAGACTAAAGCTCATGTTTAAGAGCCTACTGAGTTGGTAAATTACCAATTCATCAAACTTCCAAACTTGAACCATTGCTTCTCCTCAAGTAATGCAGTTATTATCAAATGAAAACATATCACTCCACACAAGTTTATGCATCAATTACCACTTGACTCAGGAGAATCCAAAAAAGCTCATCCACTCACTGAAAAAGACAAGCCAATTTATCTACCACAAAAAAGATGGAAACATTTCAAGAGGCCACCACCATTCAAAAGCATGATTCACGGGAGCTTTCATTTTGCAAAACAAGGGCATAACTTATCCACAAAGTACACATAGCATCTCAATTCATGACCATTACACATTCAAAGCTTGCCTTAGAGCTTGCATTTCTCATGTCCTATGCACAAATTTACCTTTAATGCAATTGTGTCCTCAAAAGGGATGATGCCACTCACCAAAGAGAAAATCCCTATATTTTTATCATGAAATCAATGCATTCACACAAAGGATTGCGAAAAGAGAAGATTGCACTCACTCTCCCAGAAAAAATCTTTATGGAAACAACTCGACCCATAGGCTTGCCCTTCGTTTAATTCTCCACTAATGTAGGGAAACCACACTTAAAATCACTTAGGACTTTTGGGTGATAATGTAAGCTAGGGCTAAGGGTAGGATAATTATTTAGCTTTAGTGACTAATTCCTCTCTAATGCCTTAACAAACTTGCAACATCCCATTATCTTACTCAAATCACTCCCCTGTATTTTTCTTTGCTCATCATCTTCATCTTTTGTTGTAACACAAGCCACCTTATATCATCTAGGAATTTCACACTTAGCCTTCCCTATGCAAGAGATAGCACTTAACATCAATTTTCTTATTTTTGATGATTCAATGCTCCTCAACGTATTAATTCACTCATCTCATCATAATTTTTTGAGCTACCTCAATCTTTAGGCTACTAATTCTTTTCTCCCACTCTTTGCGAACCACCAAACATAGGATTTTGCTTCATTTCAGATTTATTTCCTTATATCTCCCTATTTATTGGGCTTGAAGCCCCCATTTTTCATTGTATTACTAGCGATTAGATAGAATGGGTGCCAAAGAGAAAGATTAAATGAAAATGGTCATTAAGCTTGTAATGTGGTTTCCAAGAAAGGGTTCAAGGATCGAATGTTGTCTATCAAAGATTAATGTTCAAGGAGGTCATTTTGGTTGAAGTGACTTAAAAAAGAGAGCTTAAGATCCTGTTCTAAGTGTAGCTACATCTAGGATTTTTCCTTGAGTCACACTTGAGCAAGTTCTAGATAAGAAGTTGTGCAAGAGATTCACAAAAGTCCTTACCACACAAGGCATCAAACCTAAAGAGTCCACAAAATTCATTATCCACACAAAATCTTGATTTAATACATCATAACATGCAAATTCATAAGTCATACAAGGAATCTACAAAGTATGACAAAGAGAGCTACGTTCTCATTTCAAACGCTTGTTCATTATTTCTCATTTTCCTGCCCCATTTCAAAATTCTATTTCAAAAAGTTTATGGTGGTACCTCTCAAAACAGCTCCATACAAGACTCAAAAACGACATGGCATGTTCTCTAAGGAAAGTCGCCACTCAATCTATCATCTGGAAGTGTCAACCCGGTTCCACAGCAAAAAGAAAGGGAAAAGGTAAATGCTCCTCGGGAAAGAACCGTGGTATATGATAACGTCCAAAATATACTCCTCATAGGAAGGGTATACACAGCTGAAGTATCAAAACAAGTAACCGATGGGTGTCGGGGTTGAATCCCACAAGGACTAGTGAATGCTAATTACAAGTGTCAGTTGAAAAATTGAAGCTAGCTTGCACCACTTAGAATTAACATTAAAACAAATAGTTGGGGGAGATTGGAATTTTTAGTAGATTATAATTGCTAATTTGGTTTCCTATAATAGAAAAATCACCAAGCTTGTTGACAAGAATGTGAAAGACTAGAGGTGTGGTGTAGATGATATACTAACTAGATAGGGACATTCTAGGTCATGTTATAAGTTTAACTAGTGTAAAAAATCTCAGGGAAATGGGTAACTAAAGCTTTTTAGCTTTATAAATACCTCTTACTAGAGTTTTATCAAACCTCTGGCCACTATTAGCTCAACCCGATCAGATTTGGATTAGTAGCTGCACTAATTTCTAGCTATTGGCTACTAATTAGGAGTGAGAAAGCGATTTTAGATATTTCTAGCCCAATTTCACAATCTCTCATCCTTACCATTATTAAATTCTCTTCCAATACTTAATTATTCTTTTACAAGCAACAATCAAATAAGAACAAATATACCCCCATCATACTCAATGGATCTTCCATTATATATTGAAGAGAATCTAACAGATTTACACTTATTTAAAAAATATAGATATGACTCTAGAAATACCATCTCAAATTAAGTATTTATCATAACACGCCTCTAGTTAATGATTTACCTACTCATCATTAAGAAATTCAAAAGCATATTCAACAATAAACTCATTGAATTCAATAGAAAGAGTAGTAAAATCAAGTTCACAAATAGTCTCCAACAATGGTTGTACCTTACTATTAAGAAGAAGAAGAAGAGAATAATACTTTTCAAAGTCTACCAATCAAAATCTCCTTTTCTCTGCCAAAGGAATGTTCTAAAGCTATGAAAGGAAAAAGATTATATGAAATGCTCTGCTATGATATGCTTAATACACAACACTTTCTCTAGAATTTATATCAAAGAAAATAGGGCATCTTCTCTCTCTTTTTTCGTGTTGGATAATTTTTCCCATGAGCAGCATTTTGGAACTGGTGGGATGACCAACAGTTCATCGGTTGCAATTCATGGACTTCCAGCTACATTCTCTTCTACTTCAGTACCTTCCAGTAATCAGCGGCGGTTCCGTCGGTGTTTTGTTGATCTCCATCCATGCACCGTCGGTCTTTTTCCCTTCAATCCAGCAAGCCAGGTGCCATTCGGTGACTGAACCAGTGAGTCGCCATTGGGAACCCACATTTTTACAGTGTCTTGTTTCCCAAAAGTAGTTGGAATCAGCTCTTGACCGGTGTTTCACTGGTCTTCTTGGGCGGAATGCCGAATTTCAACCCACTTCTTTCTTTTTTCTCCATATATTGCTCTTTTCTTCATATTAGGCATCTGCACACAACAAAAGAAAAAAGGGCATAAAATCCACATAAACAACTCAAAAACTAAGAAAAACTCAGGCTTAAAAGCCTAATGAGTTGGTGAATTTACGAACTCATCAAATGCCCAAACTTTAACCATTGCTTGTCCTCACGTAATGCAATTCTTAGCAGTAGGAAAACATGACATACCTCACAAGATTATACACCATTAACCACCTATCTATGACAACCCAAAAATTCTCAATCTCACCGGAAAAGAGAAGAAAATTTTCCTAAAAACCAAAACAATGAAGATATTTGAAGAGGGTACCTCCTTTCACAAACATGGCTCACAAGAGGATTCATTTTATAAAACAAAAGTGTTTCTTATCCATGAAATACACATAGTATCTCAAGTCATAATTAGTGCACCTTCAAAACTTGCCTTAGAGTTTACACTTCTCATGTCATATCCACACATTAATTCTAAATGCACTTATGTCCTCAAAAAGGGATGATGCCACTAATAGAAATAAGAATTCATATTCTTTTGTCATGTAATCATTAAATTCCCACAAGGGATTGTTTGGAAGAGATAATCACACTCACTCTCCCAAAAGAAGTCTTCATGAACACAACTTGACCCATAGGTGTTCGGCTGTCTAGATGACTACACGCAAGTGCACGTGGTCGAACAAGTAGTAAGTGACTCAAGTAAGCCAAGTATCTATCCCACAGGGACTGGACTACGGGGCAAAATCACCTCAAGTGTCAATTTACTGTAACTCTAAAAATGAGGACAATAGCGTGAAGGAAAGTTTTTATATTGTCGGTTGTCTAGATGACTACACGCAAGTGCACGTGGTCGAACAAGTAGTAAGTGACCTGGTAAGCTAAGTATCTATCCCAGTGGACTCGGACTACGGGCAAAAATCACCTCAAGTGTCAATTTACCGTAACCTCTAAAAATGAGGACAATAGCGTGAAGGAAAGTTTTTATATTGTGTGAACTAATTTTATACTAAGCTAAAATAATTATACAAGTGAGTCTGAACTATGAATGTGAGCATGTTGAGGCTAAATGAACATGTAAAGAAACGAATTATCGACAGACATGGTTTATCTTTCTCCCGTTGCTAGTCGGAACTTATGCCTATGGATTAAAAACTCTTGTATTTAACTCCAACTTAAGAATCATGAACCTTCCACCTACATTTCTGTGGATAAGAAGAAATTCATGTTCTAGCCATACGAAACCAAATCCACACTTGACTAATACGACTTTCGTGCATATTTCATTCCGAAGGTAAATCAATTCTCAATTTTCCAAACTAAGAAGGATCATATCCTATTAATTCACAACTTTCCAATTTCATGCTCTCTCGAGTGAAACCGGACTTTTTGGATTTACATTAACACTGGCCAGATATCAATGCAGTAAGAACAAGAATTAATAGAATAAACGCTGAAAGAAAAGATGGAAACCGCATAATCAACAATTACATTTCAATACAACGGTTCCTAACCTCAAGAAGAAGTGGAATTAGCCACTCATTTTGTGGATTAAACATCGTTAAATGAGTGTAAATCATACAACAATTGAAAGAAAGAAGAAAGGGATAGAGAAAACCCTAAGAATTTTCATCCTCTCAACTCCATCAGAACCCATGTTCTTGCTCCACCAAGTCAGAATATGTGAAAATAAACCTAGTGTGCTACTTATATTAGTAGGAATTTTTCCCTAATAATAGCAACGTGTCACGGAGTGCAACGCGGAGCATTGCCTGTGACACGGCCCAAATGCGGAGGTTTACTGGAAAGTGCCCAAAACTCGACCTTAGGAAGCACTCTTCCATGTTGGTACAGGTCACGCCGCCTAGGCAAAGACGATGTCAACCCTTGTCGAAGCAAGCAGCCTGGGCAAACTCCCGCCGTGGCACGTTGCCAACGCACAGTGGGTTGTTGTGGGCAGCCTTCCTGCCGTGGCACGTTGCCGACGCAAGCAGTGGGCTGTTTTGTGCCTCCTCGCCGGCTTCTGTATTTTAATTCCGTTTCCAAGCTTCTACTTCACCAACTCATGGATTAGCTCCTCAAAAGTCAATGTTACAAAACAAGGCTAATCATGTTGGTTGGGGCACATATCCTCACATTTATATAAAATCACATGAAAATCTATAAGATAACTTAGACAACACGATTAATTCAAGTTATAAAGCGTATCACGAGCATGATATTTTGCCCGTGATCACAACCCCACACTTAAAGCCTTGTTCTTCCTAACAACCTTACATATCATGCAATTTGAGACTCCCACATAACTAATTTAGCAAGTTAATTCAAGATACGGCTATAATGATTATTCAAGATACAAGTTAAAAATAGAACATGCTATGAAATACAACTATGTTAAGACTTCTTAACCTCAAGAATCGACTCTCAATATTAGCAAACTCCTGCAAATCAACTGATTAAGAGATCCTACATGAATTATATCCTTCATTAAACATGTGCCCTCCCGGAAAGAGAGTTACCTAATTTCACACACAAACAATTTTTATATCACATGTGTGGGTACATAAATAGAATTTCACCTACTCACAAAGAATTCACATGCACCATGTAATGACCTATAAGCTTGCCCTCCCTTAGTGTTTTACTCCACTAATTTGAGGATGTACTAATGTAAGATCAAGTAGAACTTTTTAGGTTGTAATGTACTCAGGTGTGGTAGGTACTATTGTGATCAGTAATAGTGACTATCTTCCCTAAGCGCTTTCAATACATCACGCCCTCATTGCGAACTTCCCTTCCTTACTTCACCTTTTTATCCTTGGTAGTTTTCTTTTTCCTCTTTTGTTCCCCCATTTCTTTAGGCACTTTATCTCATTAGTAAGGAGTTGTATAAATTATTTTTCATTCATTTGTTTTCTTACTCCTTTCTAATAATCAACCACTTTTACCCAAGTGCACCTATGACCTTTCTCAACTTTTACAACTTCCATTGTTCCTTTCTTTTCATTCTCTCTACCTCTTTCCTCTTTCGGCTTATTTTTTCTTCGACGCTTAAGAGCTTTGGATCGAATTCAAGGCTACTGAAATAAAATGGTTGTTTATGTTGCAGCTACCAAAGAATAGGCTAAGGCTCAATGAGGCTGACTAGGATTAATATTTCAAGGTAGGTAAACGAGGGATAAAGATTAGGTTCATTCAAAGAAATGCCTAAATCATCTCCTACAATTTACATCCTTCATTTTTGCTTATATACAATACCTGCAAGTTCTGACATCTAACAATAGCACTGAATACTCAAAAACCTTACACTCATGGCACATGCTCAATTCAAGACACATTTAGCAGACTCTTACTCAGCTAATCACAAGAATTTAAAATTAAGCTTCAATCATATTGAGTCAAATTCAAGAGCCTAAGATTCTCAAACAAAGTTACACATTTGCATGCTTCCACACTGAACATACTTGCATCTCACAATCATGTAATAATATAACAAGAATATCAAGCATCAATTTGCTATGAGTTCAAAAACCAAAACCTATGGACCAATTTTCCTCAAGACTCCGCCGTCATCCATCAATCATCGTAAATGGGCCTCAACTACGACTTCGTTCAATGGGACTCTTCTCGGTAAAAGAACCGAAATAAACCTGAGAAACCCAATGATAAAATAATCAACGAAAATTTTAAAAATATCGATACTCGGATAAAACTATTTACACACTCAAGCAACATTCAACAAGACACAACAAATTTCAAAAAGATATTTACAGTAAGAAACATACACACAAAAATAGGGTCACAACATTTTCAAACACGACAATAGAACATGCATATACATACAAATCAAGACGAAAACCAGCACCCTAGCTTACTCCCACCCCACACTTAAAATCGAAACAATTCCTGCTCATACATTCAACAAAACACAAAAGTGGGGTGGTGAAACTCGATCAATCAAAGTATTCCACTTCTAATCAAAGGCCGCCTCTGTCTCCCATGTCTAAATCTCCCCCTGCTTGCCCTTCCGACTCAACGTCGGAATCCTCGCAACGTGTCTTCTCTCTGCACGCTGGGGACATCATCATCCACGGGTTTTTACAAAAGCTGGGCCCACACGACATAGAGCCCCGAGGTTTTCACCGAAAGGGTAATCTAGGTCGAGCCGCCACAAACCATCCTCTATCGCCGGCCTCCCACCTATGCGCAAAATTGAGCATCTGCATCCCGAACATGTGGGTCATGTATCGATCATCCCGAGCATGTCGCCGGCTAGTGTAAGAATCGGCCTCGAGTGGTGTCAGTGCCTTAGTCTTTGTGACGCCTATGGCACGCCTCTCCATCTCATGAGATATAGTCCAGTGGCCTCTTTCCTCCACATCCAGGCCCCTCAGAATGTGGCCGCAGATCGACAAACCCGCACTCCAGCCCTTGATGCAAACAGTTTCTCTCTTCATGGCGTATATGATCACCGCCCGACATTTATCTCCAAACTCTTCATTAGGGCATACACCAGGCATACGCGATCCCGGTGACATCTGGCATGTGCACCCCGAAATCAAACAGAACAAACTATCTCGCCCGCATCCTCGGCTTCCCCGTTCATCTCGTGAGTAGGGAAATGTCTCGATGGTAGCCCCTCTCCTTATGCTTGCTCCAATGTGCTGTCGAACGGGCTCCACACAATGTGCGTCTCGATATCCTGGAAGGAGTGATGCCTTCAAACTGCTGGAGTACATGGGCCTCTCGTGTCCCGCGCCTCAATATAGCATTCGTGGTGAGGCTCAAATGTGACAACTTGCCCTTATCTTGACTGGGTAGGACAAATTTAGTGTCGGGTTCCGGTTGGCGTAGAACTCCCGAATCAAGTGTAGATTGCACTCCTTGGGCTCTTCAAAGATGAAGTTCAACCCGGCGGTGTCAATACACCGCACACTGGGAATTCCTGCGTGCGGCTCCTTTGGGTAAATGCGCTCCTCGGGAAGTATTTGGTCTCTTTGTGTTTGGCATACCATTTCTTCCTTCGGCTACTACCCATCTGGTTTCATATTGGCGGCGTTGGCCACGTGAACCGCTGATGCCGCTGACCGTTGTTCCTGGCCTAATCTTTCTTTCTCCCGCGCCCGATGTAGATGCGCTCTTTCCTTTGTCTTGCTCGCTCGACATCATTCCCAGAAATTAAGCAGATGGGGCCCCAATGTCGGGCCAATTTAAAATTAGCTTCTGACTAAGGTTGGTTTAGGCTAGGCCACCCCACACTCAGTCTTTAGCCACAAATACGGCATTGGCTAAGAAGATCATACTTATTCTATTATTTACATAAAAGAAACCAAAACAACAAAACAAAAACAATGCCTCGCATTCAAATGGATTCGACAGCATACCCTCTATGTACTACTCAGACTGTAATACCTAATCCCAACATTACCATCGATAACATTTCATCCCATAGCACTTAGCTAAAATTTCTATCAACCCAACCTAAGCAACTCCCCAATTTCTATGTGATTCGATACTTATGCAATTTCAACAACTTTGTTCCCCCCAAATTCTCACGCCATTAGCATAATAACGCAGCATACCACAATTCACCTCACCCAACATGCAACCCAACAATTTTTCACATTTCAACCACAATTCAACTTCTTCCTATTCACAACCCAACCCTAGCCACAATTTCACAAAAAATTTCGATCAAGCATGTAATTATTGCGTTTATATAATCACAACGATACTACGAACATCAATCAAAAATAACTTAATTGAATTTAAGCTCAATTTATACTTAGGGCAAGGGTTACTTCTCTCTCATGCTCAAAATCGAGAAAAATTTCGACAAGAATTGAGATGAAGTTAGAAAACATACTCTAACTTCGATGATATGAAGAAAAGTTGAAGAAAACTCAGCTAGGTCCGTGTCATGTTGGGGAAGGGGGATTTTGGGTGTTTGTCGCGGAGGGGAATGGGAAATGGGAAAATGAGGCAATTTTAGTGTTAAAAGGGGGATTTTCGCTGTCACCCGTGACCCGGTGTGACCCGATGCGGATTACACTCAACGTGTCACGGAGGGTAACGCGAGCACCCTCCTACGGAGCCATCGCCGCCAAAGATTCTCCCGGAATTTCAAAAATTTTGGATTAGGCTTCAACGTGTCATGGAGGGTAACGTGGAGCCCCTCTGGGTGATTACCTGAGCCAACGCGTGGGCTCACCGTTTTTCCACCTTTATGTTATTGTATTTTATTTTTTAATTTTTTTATTCTCACCTCAATTTTTCCTTTGCGATCCTTTGTAATTTTCGCCCTCCGTTCAACCTGAATTATTATTTTTAATTATTATTATTATTATTTTCTTTTAATTATTTTCCACATGCTATATCCACCACAAATCGTTAGGTTAAGAATTAAAATTTTCTCAAGCCTCAACTTAACATTTTAACGAAAGTGAGGAATACCCCCTCGAGGCCTTAGGCCTAGCCAACAACATGCTTTCTGTTCAAATTTGCACAAGTATATTCACCCCACACTTTTTCTCTTCCACGCTTGTTAGTTTCCTCCTCTCCTTCACTTCCGGTACTTAGACTTCCCTCCATCTCGTGCTTAACTTTCCACCAAAACAAAAAAATGAAAAAAATAAAATAAAATCAACTCTAATGCAAGAAATTAAAATGGATACCCTTTGGGTTGCCTCCAAGCAGCGCCTAATTTTACGTCGCGGCATGACGTATCATATTTCTCACCGCTTTTCCCTAACCTTTGAGGATATGAATCTACCGCTAATTTTTCTCTAATTTCCTCTTATGTTCTAGGGGTGGTGAAAAATTGTAACGACCAAGCGTGAGATTTCTTTGACGTTTATTGGTCTCCCGTAAGTGAAGTCATTTTTTCTATTGGACCAGCAAATTTCGTAATATATGGGGCTTGGTCCTCCTCTCGACATTTCTCTATCGCCTGGAAGACTCTATTTCCGTGTCGTCAACCAAACTCAAGGTAGAAAATGCACGAGTGAAGTCCAATGCACCTTGATTCTCAAACCGTGATGTAATTGACCTCTCATTTGTATACTCCTTCTCCGCATCTACATCTATCTCTCCAAACAGTGTCAAAATGGGGTATAATTTCATCTCTCTTCCCGAACGAATTTCCTACAAGCATGAGCTCATCACGGGGACACTCAAGAGGTTCTAAATGTCGGGCTTCATCTCAAAATTCACCCTTGTCTTCCTCTTGTAATTCCTCTTGGCTATCGCCACAACTGTCACTCTGCAATTGACTGCAAGTCAAATTTCAGCAATCATCTCCGTGAATTTAACGCTCATCCTTTTTAGAGCCTCCTTGCATTATCCTCTTCCCTCAACTATCAATGCTGTCATTGCCTCCTTCATTCCTTTTCCGATTGCTCAAGGAGTTGTTTCAAAATGTCTTCTATAAGGTCTTGGCGCCCCAAGTCCTCATTTTCAGCATGCCTATATTCATCAAACAACATAAGGATCATAGTAGGGGCTCTGGGGAGGGAAGTATGCACTGCATGCCCATCCCAATGGCCATCTGACCACCACATATGCTGCACGTGTTACAGTGCCGCTACCGGGCGCTCCTCCCAAATTCGAAAGGTTCGCCAAATATGAGTATTCACCATTTAAACACTTTGTGTTCCACGATGTCATGTCAAGAAGGGTATTCAAAAAATCAAAAATATTGAAAAAAAAAATAAAATCAAGAACACGTTGTCAACGCTTGTATAGAATTCGTTAACTAACACCTCTACGAAAAATTTTACCAATTGCAAGTCCCCGGCAACGGTTCCAAAAACTTATTCGGGCTGTCTAGATGACTACACGCAAGTGCACGTGGTCGAACAAGTAGTAAGTGGCTCAAGTAAGCTAAGTATCGTTCCCACAGCGACTGGACTACGGGGCAAAATCACCTCAAGTGTCAATTTACTGTAACTCTAAAAATGAGGACAATAGCGTGAAGGAAAGTTTTCTTCTTTATATTGTGTGAACTAATTTTATACTAAGCTAAAATAATTATACAAGTGAGTCTGAACTATGAATGTGAACATGTTATGGCTAAATGAACATGTAAAGAAACGAATTATCATACATGGTTTATCTTTTCTCCGGTTGCTAGTCGAACTTATGCCTATGGATTAAAACTCTGTATTTAACCCAACTTAAGAATCATGAACCTTCCACCTACATTTTTGTGATAAGAAGAAATTCATGTTCTAGCTATACGAAACCAATTCCACACTTGACTAATACGACTTTCAGGTATATTTCTATCCCGAAGGTAAATCAATTCTCAATTTTCCCAAACTAAGAAAGATCATATCCCTATTAATTCACAACTTTCCAATTTCATGCTCTCTCGAGTGAAACCGGACTTTTTGGATTTACATTAACACTGGCCAGATATCAATGAAGTAAGAACAAGAATTAATAGAACAACCATGAAATGCAAGATGGAAAACCAGATAATCAACAATTACATTTCAATACAATGTCTCTCGACCTCAAGAAGAAGTGGAATTAGCCACTCATTTGTGGATTAAACATCGTTAAATGAGTGTAAATCCTACAAAAAATTGAAAGAAAGAAGAAAGGGATAGAGAAAACCCTAAGAATTTTCATCCTCTCAACCGCCTGTAACCCATGTTCTTGCTCCACCAAGTCACAATATGTGAAAATAAACCTGAGTGTGCTATTTATATTAGTAGGGAATTTTTCCCTGGTCAGCAATACGTCACTGAGTGCAACGTAGAGCATTTCCTCCATGACATGAAGCCATCGCGGAGGCTTACTGGAAAGTGCCCAAAACTCGACCTAGGCAAAGACCCTTCCGCTAGCAGTGCAAGCATGTCACGCCCGGCGCGCGATGTCAACCCTTTGTCGCGCAGCCAGCTGCCGTGGCACGTTGCCAACGCGTTACAGTGGGCCGTTGTGGCAGCTCCGCCCGCCGTGTCACGTTGTCGACGTGCAGGTGGGCTGTTTTGTGCCTCCTCTTGCCGACGTTTGCATTTTAATTCGCTTCCAAGCCTCTACTTCACCAACTCATGGATTAGCTACTCAAAAGTCATCAAAACCTACAAAACAAAGGCTAATCATGTTGGTTAGCACATATCTTCACATTTATATAAAATCACATGAAAATGTATAAATAACTTAGACAACACGACTAATTCAAGTTGTAGTTATCACGGGCATGATATTTTTGCCCGTGATCAATAGGCTTGCACTTCTTGTAATTCTCCACTAATATAGAGCGGTTGCACTTAGAATCATTTAGGGTTGTGGGTAATCATGCAGGCTTGGGTTAATAGGAGGTTGAAAATCTAGTTGTACTGACTAGATCCTCCTTAATGCCCTTTTTGAACATACCGTTATACCTCGAAGCCCAAAGATAAGACTCGAGAGTTGAAACAGAAAAAGTTGAAATTTGGCATCGTGCACTTAACGAGTCATGGGGAGACCTCAACCCACGAGATCAACCCACAGATCAACCTCACGAGTCGTGATGTGACTCCGGGGAAGGCCAGGGAATGAAATTGAACTTAGAAGATGAGACCCCAAGGGCATGAACACAACTTATGGTCACACCCCACTCACTCATTAGGTTAGTCTTGGGGTGGGTGAGAAGGAAAAGAGAAGGGAGAAGGGAATTGTACTTGACGGGAGGCCCCTCGGAGTCGTGGTAATCCCCCACAATTCGTTGGGTGAGTTTTGATCAAGTCTAGAATAAATTTTATCGAAGCCAAGGTAGTGTATTTTATATGGATGGTGACCATGAGACGCGGTCACTAGGAATGAGTCGTTATGTTGTCCGTTATGAGCCCTAAAGACTTGAGAAGCAGTGAAACTCACGAACTAGGCCACAAATCGTGACCCGTGACGACAAGTCGTTAGGTCCCTCATTGGGACCAATTCGACGCTATTTTCGTGGAATTTAGTAAGGGCTATTTCATAACTCCTAAGCTTCTAAGGCCTAAACTACATTGTTTTGAGTTATGAATATGACTTTTAAAAAAGCAAATTCATTTTAGGCCTTATTCCTCTAGGCATGCAAGGTAGAAAGGTAGAGAGGGTGATCAAGCCTAGCATTCATCAATTTATCTTCAATTTCCTATTGGGCATTCAAAGTAGTGTAAGAATCAATGTAACAGGTATATAGATTATGAATGGGTGTTTCCTTTCACACCCATGTCCAATCCTCTAAATCATGAATGATCTATGACTAATCTATGGAGTTCTAACCCAATGCATGAATTTCCTAATTCTTTACATGGATATAATTTAAATATGTTTATACTATTGAATTATGAAGCATGGGCGAAGTTCTAAAATCTTTTCAATTAAAAATCATGTTTCTATCTTTATGAATTAAAAAGTTCATTGATGAGAAGTTCATGAAAGACGAGATTTGTGATGAATGCGTGATGACTAGTAAGGTATTATAATGAAAAGTATCTTTTCAATATATACATATATTTATAATAATATTTCCTATATGAATTACGTATTTCAAAGTATGATAAATCTTTGGGCAATGCCCAGATGTTAAAGTATGATTGATGATTTTCCGAATTAAGCTTACCACATGATTTTGGAGCGAAGACTCCCACTTGTATTTTCATCTTATGGTATGTTTTGAGTTAAAGCTTTCCGTATGTATAGCTTACCACGTGGTTTCAGAGCAAAGACTCCTAGTTATCTTCCAGCTTGTAGTATGGTTTGAGTTAAAGCTTCTCTTATGCATGATTTCCACTTTAAGATATATTTGATTTATGAGCTTCGTCAATAGACAATGTGTAGATTCGTTGAATAATGATGTAGAGCATATGCATAATTTTGGAGTAGTGTCTAGCACCAAGCAGGCTAAGGGTCGATCACCCTATGACTCAAAACTACGCTCTAACGTAGGTTTATACATTATGATTTCAGGACCTCACTTGTGAGATATCCCCTGCCATATTAGGCCACGAGCTTGATATTGATATCATGGTATCGTCCCTATCCCTGGCAAGGCTTTGGACGGCTCTACCCCCTTGAGTGTGATAGTTGGGACCACACAATCTCCATCGTAGTATGTTGGTTGAAAGACAAGTCTCCCATTGTTCCTCATGATTTCAGTTATGCATGTTCATTACTCATGAGATTTACATATGTAAGTATGTTATAAAGAAGGTTTGACTCAATGTTCAGCTTTACTTATAAATATCATATTTTAGCTTTGAGTCAATCGATTATGTTATGTTATGTCATGATGATATGTTATGTTATGATGAGATCATGATTTCAGAAAGAATGCATGCTAGCTCTACTGTCAGATTCTCAATGCTTATGTTTTACAGTATGCATTGTCTTTAAATGATTTTATTTACTTAAGAAATTTTACTTACACTGCATATTTGGTACATTTCACGTACTGACCACATACTCTATGTTGTATCATTTCATGATATAGTACCAGGCTCTCAGGTTCAGCCCCATTCGTAGTCAACTTATCAGAGCTAGCCTTTGCGTTATTGGTGAGCCCTCATCTTCGAGGACTAGACTACTCTGATTTTCTTCTTGTATTTTCAGTTTTACCTTGTTGAGTTAGTTGGGGTCTTGTCCCATCAACTCGTCATGTTAGAGGCTTTTCAGACATATGTATGTAATCAGCTTCGGATTGCATATTTTGATGTTATTTTTAATTTTAGACTTTCGCTATGATTACATTATTGATTATTTAGTTTCATCAATCAAGTTAGATGTATGCTTATGCCATGGGTTAACTTGGGGTCTCTCGAGCCTCCGTTCGGGTTGTGACAAACTTGGTATCAGATAAATAGGTTTGAAATGTCCTAGGTTGTCTAAAAGCTACTTTAAGTAGAGTCTTTTTCATGGGTGTGAAGTGCACCACACTTATGACAAAGAGTTTACGAAATGTTTAGGAAATGTTCCCTTCTTTTATGATCTATGTCGTGTGATGAAATGTCTCCCTATCCTTCTAATTCATGTTATTACCGATTGCAGAATCATGGCTCCCCAAAGAATGAATGGTAGAAGGAATGGAAAAGGAGAAGGCCACGAGGATGGCAATGGGAACGGGCATCAACAGGCCCCACCAGTTCAGGAGCACCAGGCACCGGAGCTTGTTGCCCATGCTAAGTTTTGGATGGCTATTTAGATGCTTGTGCAGGCCTTAACCGCTAAGGTCAATCAGCAGGCAGTTGCGCATGTTCCCTAAAATGGCAATGTTGCGGCAGCTCGAGTCGGAGACATGTTGAACATGAACCCACCAGAGTTCCTCGGGTCAAAAGTGGATTAGGACCAACATGAGTTCATAGATGATACAGTGAAGATCACCCAAGTCATGGGGGTGAATGGAGTTGAGTGCGTGGAGTTGTCCTTGCACCAGTTGAAAGGGTTCACGCATATCTGGTTTCGCCAATGGAAAGATAGCAGGTCACCGGAGCGGGCCTTGTCACCTGGGATGAGTTTTATGTTGCATTCTTGGATCGAATCTTCCCGCATGAGATCAGGGAGATGAAGGCAGCTGAGTTCATAAATTTGAAGCACGGGAGGATGACGGTAAAAGATTGTGCCCTCAAGTTCACTCGCCTATCAAAGTACATCCCAGAGTTAGTGGCTTATCAGAGGGCGTGAGTGAGTAGATTTGTTCATGGAGTAGTGGGCTATTTAGACAAGGATTTCAGGACCGCTATGCTCTATCAAGATATGGATTTCTCTCGGATAGTCTTGTACGCCCAGTAGATGGAGGTGACACATCTAAGAAAGAGGGAGGCCAAGAGGGCCAGGACCAATAACCACAGATTCTCACAGCCGAGGTCAGGAGGTGAGCACTTACAGAAGACCCACCAGAGATCATCATCCCCAGCATCTTCAGCATTGAGTGTGCCATCCATACCAAGGCACGATCAGAGGGGGCGAGCATCAGGCTCTGGGGGTTAGAGGAGTAGACTCAAAAATTCTAGTGTTCCAATTTGCCGCAGGTGTGGCCGGGGTCACACGGGTCAGTGTCTAGCTGGTACAGATGCTTGTTTCGGTGTGGGAAGCCCGAACACATGCTTAGAGATTGCCCAGCAACAAGGCAGGATCATTATGGGGGTCGAAGACCAGCTTCTAGTTTTGTGGCCCCTCCCGCATGCACAACACATTAGGGGGCATCTACCAGTAAGGTGGTGGTCAGTGCCAAAATAGATTCTATGCCTAAACATCTCGACATGAACAGGAGGTCTCCCCTTATGTAGTCACTAGTATGTTACAAGTTTTTTATCTTGATGTTTATGCCCTGTTAGATCCAGGGGATACCTTGTCTTTTGTGACACCTTATGTGGGTAGTAGCTTCAAAGTCAGTCCTGAAGTCGTTTCAGAACCCTTATCAGTCTCTACTCCAGTAGGTGATTCAGTTATAGCTAGACGGGTATATAGAGGTTGCCCAGTCTTAGTCCTGCAAAAAGTCACCTCAGTAGATTTGATAGAGTTAGCCATGACCGATTTTGATGTTATTCTCAACATGGATTGGTTATTTGCATGCTATGCTTCAGTTAATTGTAGAATCCGAGCAGTAGAGTTCAGATTTCCGGGTGAGATAGTCATAAAATTGAAGGGTAGTTCAGTTGTTCCTGTAGTTCATTTCATTTCTTACCTTTAGGTTAGAAAGATGATTTCTAAGGGTTGTGTGTACCATCTAGTTAGGGTTAAGGATGTTGAGTCTGGGACCCCGACTATCCAGTCAGTTCCAGTAGTATGTGAATATCCAGAGGTCTTTCCAGATGATTTACCAGGAGTCCCTTCCGAGCGGGAGATTGATTTTTGTATTGACCTTCTTCTCGACATGCAACCTATATCCATTCCTCCCTACATAATGGCTCTAGTCGAGCTAAAAGAGTTGAAAGAGCTGTTGAAGGACTTTTTAGATAAGGGTTTCATTAGACTGAGCCAGTCCCTATAGGGTGCAGCAGTTCACTTCGTCCGAAAGAAAGATTGTTCTCTTCGAATGTGTATTGATTATTCGCAATTGAACAAATTCACCATCAAGAACAGGTATCCTTTACCCAAGATTGATGACTTATTTGATCAGCTTCATGGTGCTAAGTGTTTATCAAAGATAGATCTCCGGTCCGGGTACCATCAGCTCAGAGTTCGAGAGTGTGATATCCTGAAGACAACCTTTAGGATGCGGTATGGTCGTTATGAGTTTGTAGTAATGTCTTTTGGACTAGCAAATGCTCCTGCAGCTTTTATGGACTTGATGAATAGGGTGTTCAAGCCATACTTGGATATGTTGGTGATTGTGTTTATTGATGACATCCTGATTACTCTCATAGCGAGGAGTAACATGCCGCTCATTTGAGATTAGTACTTCAGACTCTCAAGGATCGTCACTTATATGCCAAATTCAGCAACAGTGAGTTTTGTTTGAACTCCGTAGCATTTTTGGGCTATGTGGTATCAAACGAAGGCATAATGGTGGACTCTTAGAAAATAGAGGAGGTAAAGAATTGGCCTGGACCAGTGAACCCTTAAAATATTAAGAGTTTCTTGGGTTTAGCTGGCTATTATTGGAGATTTGTTGAAGGCTTCTCATCGATTGCATCACCTTTGAAAAAATTGACCCAGAAGAAGGTGAAATTCCAATGGTCAAAGGATTGTGAAAAGATCTTCCAAGAGTTGAAGACTTGACTTACTTGAGCACCTGTGTTAACTATATCGGAGGGTACTGATGGGTTCGTGGTGTATTGTGATGCTTCAAGGATTGGACTAGGGTATTTGTTGATGCAACATGGGAAGGTTATAGCATATGCCTCTAGATAGCTAAAAGTCCATGAGAAGAATTACCCGACCCATGATCTTGAGTTGGCCTAGGTAGTGTTCACATTGAAGATATGGAGACATTATTTGAATGGGGTGCATGTGTATGTGTTTACGAACCATAAGAGCTTGCAATATGTGTTTACTCAGAAGGATATAAATATTAGGCAAAGGATGTGGTTGGAGCTACTCAAGGACTATGATATGAGTGTCCTTTACCATTCGGGTAAGGCCAACATAGTAGCGGATGCACTTAGTAGGCTCTCCATTGAGAGCGTGTCTCATATGGATGAGGGGAAGAAGGAGTTGGTGAAATATGTGCATCGACTCGCAAGGTTGGGAGTTAGGTTGGTTGACTCGACCGATGGCGGTGTTGTTGTACAGAACGGGTCAGAATCATCCTTGGTGACTGAAGTGAAAGCTAGAGAAGATGAGGACCCAATTTTTGTAAAGCTGAAGGAAGTTGTTTAAAGTTAGAAGGTGGAGGTATTCTCTCAAAGGCAAGATGGTGTTCTTCGATACTAGGGTCGCCTATGTGTTCCAGATGTTGATGATTTGAGGAGCTGGATGTTGCATGAGGATCATGGATCTAGGTATTCTATCCACCCAGGTGCCACCAAGATGTACCGTGACTTATGATAAATCTATTGGTGGAATGGCATGAAGAAGGATATTGCATAATTCGTAGCCAAGTGTCCGAACTGTCAGCAAGTAAAGGTCAAGCACTAGAGACGGGGAGATGTACTTTAGGATATCAACAGTCCTACTTGGAAGTGGGAAGAAATTAATATGGACTTCATCATAGGTTTACCTCATTCTCGTCGACAATATGACTCTATTCGGGTTGTCGTAGACAGATTAACCAAGGCCGCTCATTTTTTACTAGTTAAAACCATGGATTCGGTGGAGGATTATGCCAAATTTTATATTCGGGAGCTAGTCTGATTACATGGAGTGCCCTTATCCATCATTTCAGATAGAGGTACTCAATTTACCTCTCAGTTTTGGAAGTCATTTCGAAAAGGATTGGGTACATAGGTTAAGTTCAACAAAGCATTTCACGCACAAAAGGATGGTCGAGCGGAGCGGAAATTCTAGACCCTCTAGGACATGTTGATAGCATGCGCGATTGATTTCAGAGGTAGCTGGGATGAGCATTTGCCACTTATAAAGTTTGCATGCAACAATAGCTATCATTCTAGTATCCAGATGGCACCGTTCTAGGCTCTCTTTGGGCGGAGGTATAGGTCGCCCACTAGATTGTTTGAGATTGGCGAAGCGTAGATGATAGTACCAGATTAGGTTCACGAGGCTATGGAGAAGGTTCAGTTGATAAGGGACAGGTTGAAAACTGCCTAGAGTCTCCAAAAGTCCTTTGCCGATGTGAGGAGGAAAGAATTAGAAATTGAGTCCGACGATTGGGTATTTCTGAAGGTGTCTCCCATGAAGGGAATGATGAGGTTCGGAAGGAAGGGGAAACTCAGTCCCCGCTATGTCGGCCCATACAAGATCATGAGACATATTGGTAAGATGGCCTATGAGTTGGAGTTGCCTTAAGAATTAGCTTTTGTGCATCCTCTATTCCATGTGTCACACTTGAAGAAGTGTTTGGGTGATCCAGCTTTAGTTGTCCTGGTGGATAGTGTTTGTGTGAAAGATAGTCTCAGTTATGAGGAGGTTCTAGTCGAAATACTGGATCGACAGGTTCGAAGGCTAAGGAATAAGGAGGTAGCTTCAGTTAAAGTGTTATGGAGGAATTAGCATATTGAAGGAGCTACGTGGGAAGCTGAAGCAAATATGATGGCTAGATACCCACATTTATTCCCTATTGGCTCAGTTCCATCTTAAGGTATCAGTTTTGCACTCAGACTCTATTTTGTTTTCATGTTCAATTCATGTGCGCAAGTTTCTCTTATATATATGGATGTGTGTATGATTCGTGAATTTAGTTCAGTAGTATAGTTTGAATCATAGGTAGTCATACCGTCAGTTTTTCAGTTTAAATGCTCATTATTTGAATATGAAAACTGAATTTCTCTCCTTCTCTGTATGTTTTCCAACATTCGGGAATGAATATTCCCAAGGGGGAGATATTGTTATACCCCAGAAACCCAAAGATCAGACCCAGGAATTGAAACAGAGAAAAAGTTGAAATTTGGCATCAGGCACAGAACGAGTCACTGGGAGACTCGTAAGATCAACCAGCGAGTCATGATGTGACTCATGTGGAAGGCTAGGGAATGAAATTGAACTTGAGAAGATGAGACCCCACGGGCATGACCACGACTTGTGGTCAAGCCCCACAAGTCGTTAGGTCAGTCATGGGGTGGGTGAGAAGGAAAAGAGAAGGGAGAAGCGTAGTGTACTTGACGGGAGGCCCCAACGAGCCGTGGTCAGCCCCCACAATTCATGGGGTGAGTCGTGATCAAGCATGGAGTAAATTTTGTCGAGGCCAAGGAAGTGTACATCATAGATGGTGACCACGAATAATTGTCACCAAGAACGTATCGTTATGTTGTCCGTTATGAGCCTTGAAGAATTGAGAAGCAACGAAGCTCACGAGCTAGGCCACGAGTTGTGACCCTTGACAGCGAGTCATTAGGTCCCTCATTGGGACAACCTGACAATAATTTTCTGCGAATTTTGTAAGAGCTATTTCGTAGTTCCTAAGCTTCGAAGGCCTAAACTACGTTGTTTTGAGTTATGAATAATGACTTTTAAAGGGGTTAATTTAATTTTAGGCCTTATTCCTTCATGCATGCAATGTATAAAGGTAGAGAGGGTGATCAAAGCTAGAATCCATCAATTTCTCTTCAATTTCCTATTGGACATTAAAAGAAATGTAAGAATCAGCTACCAACAGGTATGTAGGGTTATGAATGGGTGATTCCTTTCACACCCATACACAATCACTCTCTAAATCATGAATGATCTATGATTAATCTATGGGGTTTTAATCCAATGCATGAATTTTCTAATTCTTTATATGGATATGATTTAAATACGTTTTTACTATTGAATTATGAAGCATGGCGAGTTTTAAAATGTTTTCAATTAAAAATCATGTTTCTAGCCTTATGAATGAAAAGCCCATTGATGAGAAGTTCATGAAAGATGAGATTTGTGATGAATGCATGATGACGATGAGGTATTATAATGAAAAGTATTCTTTCAAGATACCCATGTTTATAATCATGTTTTCGATATGAATTGAGTATTTCAAAATATGATAAAATTATGGGTAATGCCCACATGTTTAAGTATAATTGATGATTTCCCGACTTAAGCTTACCACATGGTTTTGGAGCGAAGACTCCCACTTATATTTTTAACTTATGGTATGTTTTGAGTTAAAGCTTTTCATATGAATAGCTTACCACATGGTTTTGGAGCGAAGACTCCTAATTATCTTCCAGCTTGTGGTATGGTTTGAGTTAAAGCTTCTCTTATGCTTGATTTCCGCTTTGAGATGTATTTAATTTATGAGCTTCGTCAATAGACGATGTTGAGCTTTGTTGAATAACAATGTAGAGCATATGCATATTTTGGGGAGTAGTGTCTAGCACCGAGCAGGCTAAGGGTCGATCACCCTATGCCTCAGAACTACGCGCCAACGTAGGCTTATACATTATAATGTTGGGACCTCCCTTCTGAGCTATCCCCTACCCTATTGGTCCACAAGGTTGATATTGATATCATGGTATCATCCCTAGCCTTAGCAAGGCTTTGTAAGACTCTACCCACTTGCGTGTGATAGTTGGGACCATGTAAGCTCTATCATCGTATGTCGGTTAAAAGATGAGTCTCCCATTGTTCCTCGTGGTTTCAGCTATGCATGTTCATTACTCATGAGATTTATATACGTATGCATGTCCTAAAGCAGGTTTGACTCAATGTTCAGCTTTACTTATAATTATCAGATTTCAGCTTTGAGTCAATCGATTATGTTATGATATGTCATGATGATATGTTATTTTATGATGAGATCATGATTTCAGAAAGAATTCATGCTAGTCCTACTCTCAAATTCTCAATGTTAATGTTTTATAGTATGCATTGTCTTTAAATTATTTTATTTACTTTATCGGTTTTACTTACCTTGCATACTCGGCACGTTCTACGTACTGACCGCATACTCTATGTTGTATCGTTTCATGATACAGGACCCGACTCTCAGGTTCAGCCCCGTTCGTAGTCAGCTTATCAGAGTTAGCCTTTGCATTATTGGTGAGAGATCATCACCCGAGGACTAGACTATTCTAATTTTCTTTATGTATTTTCAGCTTTAGCTTGTTGAGTTAGTTGGGTCTTGTCCCATCACTCGTCATGTTAGAGGGTTTTCATACATATATATGCAATCAGCTTCAGATTGCGTATTCTCATGTTATGTTTAAGTTTAGACTTCTGCTATGATTACATTGTTGATTATTCAGTTTCATCGATCAAGTTAGATGTATTCTTATGTCATGGGTCGACTTGGGGTCTCTCTGGGTTCCTTGTCTCGTGGTGCGATCCGGGCCTCCGTCTAGGTCGTGATAATACCTCCTGTCAACTCCTTCCAATTATTTCACTTTATTTCTCTTCTTTCATCGTTTCTGACTTCATTTCTCAATGACCCTCCTTATAACCTCTTTGGCTCTCATAATTAGCCTTACCTCCTCAAGAGGAAGCACCTGTTCACACGAGTTATTTTTCTCTTTTCGATTTATCATTCTATGCATTTTGACACAATGTGGTGCTACCTCAAACTGAAATTCTCTTGTTCTCCTTGCACACCCCAAACTTGGGCTTTTGCCTCATTTATCATTTTTTTCTTATCACTCCCTTTTTCTTAGGCTTGAAGCCTCATTTTATCACTATCCAATCACTAGCACTTAGGGAGGATGGGTGCCAAAGAGAGGTATTAAGAATGGTATTAAGGCTTGTAATGTGGTTGCCAAAGAAGGGTCTAAGGCTCAATGTTGGCTGACAAAGATCAATGTTGAAGGAAGGTATATGGGTGAAGTGGTTAAACAATGGAAAGCCTAAAATCATGTTCTAAGTGCAACTGCATCCAAGGTTTTACCTTGAGTCACACTTGGAGCAAGTTCTAGACAAGAAGTCATGTATGAGACTCATCAAAAATTCTTCACCACAAAAGGCATCACCCTTAAAGGGTCCATAAGAGTCATTTTCATCACAAGATTTGAAGTCAGGTCATCTAAGAAGGAAAAATCATAAATCAAGCAAAGAATTTACAACGTATGACAAAAAGTTCTATGATCTAGCTTCAAACATCTTTTCATTATTTTCATTTTCATGCCCTCATTTTAAAATTCCATTTCAATAATTTTTCTAGTGGTGCCTCTCAAAACAACTTAATAAAAAAGACTCAAAATCAACATGGCATTTTCCCTTAAGGGAGCCGCCACACAGTCTATCATCAGGAAGTGCCAACCCAGTTCGACACCAAAAAAAGGGAGGTGACAACCCTCTAAACCACATCCACCCTCATGCATAGTGTAGTGAAACTCTCATATAAAGATTTGAGCTCCTTTTTAATTGTTTGAGGAATGAGTGAGGGGAGACTCTTGGCCAATCTTTGGAGTTGACTCTCGTGAGAGTTGGTCATTTCCAAAATTCTATGGAGACCACTTGGTTAGGAGGATTGATGAGGAGGTGATGCTCCCCGATGAGGCATGTTGCCTGAATCTTTGCCTGACATTTTGAGTTGGGGCACGTTCAATTCTGGGGCCTATGGTGAGTGGTCCGACCCATGGGAAAGGGATCCCTAAGTTACCCCAATGGCTTGAAGTCTTTTCCTCTTCATTGTGTGTGCCTTGAAATATCTCATTTGTTCAATGGACATCACTCCTAAAGCAGTGAAAGGGGTTTCATCTGGAAATAAAGGCACCCCAGCTTGTAAGCAAAGTTGGGAAATGAGGATAGCATAGGGAATGGAAGTGTTATACTGTCGTTCCTTCCTCTTCATTTGTTGGGATACAATCTCCCCAAAGTTGATGGGGACTCCAGTCATGATGCAGGTGATGAGAATTATAGTTTCCAAACTGACCCTTTGCTTATTTTTGGATGGGATGATACGGCTATAAATAAAGTCTAGCCACAATTCAGCCTCAAACTTGAAGTCATAGCGAGAGATCTCGCCACTCATGGAGGCCCACAGAGGAGTATCAACAACAATGATTGGGCTATCCAAGAAAATTGGTCTTTCATATTAGCTACCCAATCCATGTACTCCATACTGGAGTCAATCTCATCTTCCCAAAATAGGGAGTTAATGGCAGCCTGGGTGATGTCGGCCTCTACTCCCCTTATCATAACCAATGGTAGGCATGGAAAGTCATCAACTTTTCCCCTATGCCGCATGCTATCCTGTTGAGCTTTGTAGGAGGCTTTGTAGGAGGCATAGAACTCTGACACCAGGCTGGGGTAGTAAGGCAGGAGAGGATTAGCAAAGGCATGTCATTGTCGGTCCGTGAATTGGGCGGTGATGTTAAGGAGATCACCCTGCAAGCCTTCTTGGTCAAATCGCTTCTCCACAGTTGTGGACCGACCCTAGCAAATGACATAATGCTCATTCATGTTTGGGACACAGAGTATGATTGCCTCTTTGGAGTTCGCAGGTGGTGTTGATGCCTTGGCTTTGCCATTTCCCTTGCTGGTGGATGAGACGGGGACCTTTCCCTTGCCGGTTCTCCTAAAAGAAGTCATGATTTTTCTGCAAACATAGGGTCAGTGACAACAACAATGTACATTCATTTAAATAACTAAAGCTAATTGAAGAATGAAATGAGAAGCAATAAAAGTAAAATCACTGGTAGCATCAGCAAAGCACTGACGAGTCGTAGGAGGAATTTAAAAACCGTCGATGACTCGCCGATGTGAGACAGAAGACTGAGTAGACCCAGGGTGGATCGGCGACAAGGCGGTGAGTCGCCAGTACTGATCCACAAATTGCCGATGCAACACGGGATCCAGAAAGTGGCCTGAAGCCAATGATGCCTTGGACCAGCATCTCACCGAACCACACCGGTGAATCGCCGAATGTCGTTGTCCCCAAATTGAACAAAACATTTCCATGGCGCCCAATTGCACACCCACACACATTTCATTGAAACAACAACTCTACACATGAAATATTACTCAAATGACTTTTTACCCTTAAGAATGGCGTCACCCAATCTATCATCAGGCAAAGCATGACATTTCAATCCTTGGGGGTTACTCAGACTTCACCCCATTCAAATTTACACCAATACTATATCAATTCCTCTCCCATTTCAATAAATAAAACATAAATCATGAATCTAATGGGAAAGAAAAAGCAGAAAAAGTGAAAGGACAGGTATGGTAAGCCATGTGAAACTCACAACTAATGTTCCATTGATGAGAACATAGAAGAGACAAGGATACATTACCACATTGTTGGAGTGAAATCTGCAACTCTAGCTTATGGGAGCTTAGAAACTGGTAGCAATGGCCGCTGCGAGGGTTGTGTAGTATAGAAGAGTATGTGAGAGAATATGAGTGTAGTGAGGATTTAGGTGAAGGAAGGGAGAGGTTTTATAGGGAGAAGGGTGAATGGTGATAGGTGGAGGAGAAGGTGGGTAGTAATGGTGAGTTAATGTGTTGGTGGGAAGTGGAAAGGTGGGAAAGTGGAAAGGTTGGCTATGAGGAAGACAAAAAGGGTGTAAAAAATGGTAAAAAGGGAGGTTTAAGAGAATAGGGTTGCTCATCTAGTATTTGGGGTTTGGTGGGTCCATACTTGATTTAAATTCTGAAACAAACTCATACATTGACCGGTGATGCATCGGTGATTCGACGAATTGAACCAGCGTTCCACCGCTTTACCTTTTCTCACTAAAAATCATGCCCAATGCACTGCATTTCAGCCGGCTATTGGCCGGTAGTTCGCGAACTTCATCGGCATTTTGCTGGTGGGATGTCGTTGAGGCTCTAATGCTTCAGTGATTTATGTTGCATTGGCGACCTACCGGCAGTTCACGGTTTTGCATTGGTGGTTCACTAGAGTGACCGTCGGTCGAATTCTCAAAGTCCTATCCTTCTGCCTTTTTGTTCCCTGAAGCGGCGGTTCGCGCTTCTAGAGCGTTGAGTCATAGATCAAGCGCGGTTCCCCCATTGTTATGGTTCTTTCCCTCTTTTCTTCTTGCTTCATTGATTATACAAAAACAAAAATAACAAAGACATAACATAAATAAAATAAAACACTTGGCTTACCTCCTAAGAAACGCCTTAGTTAACGTTGTGGCACGATGTAGCTCACATTTAACAATTCTACTTTGATGGATCATCCTCTGACTCCATCTCCTCCATCTCAATTCCACTATCCACATCATTTTTTTGCAACACCCCAATCACCTTGAATTCGGCAGGCGTTTCAACTGACGGGAAAACCTTGAAGGTGACTTCTTCACATCCAACTCTAAATTTGAGCTCCCCTAGCTCCACATCAACTACATCTCTCCCCGTAGCTAGCAATGGTTTTCCAAAAATAATGGGTACCTTCATATCCATCTCACAATCAAGGACTACAAAATCAGAAGGTAGGATGAATTTATCCACCCTTACCAACACATCTTCTAGCACCCCCACCGGGTTTTTATGAAATGATCCACAATGAGCAACCTCATCGACGTAGTCTTTGTGGTTCCAAGTACCAACATCTTGAGACGCGAAAGTGAAATCCTATGGGGTCGCTTTTGTAACTGGATAACTAGCACTAAAAATCGTCTTAAAATGATAAGGGGCATTAAATTTATGCTGCCACCAAGATCGCATAGAGCTTTTTTAAACATATATATCCCAATTGTATAAGGGATTGTGAAAGCTCTAGGGTCTTCCCGCTTGGGGGCAAGGTTACTCATTATCATTTCTCTACAATGGTGCATTGTCTCCCCACTACCTGCATTAGCCACCTTCTTCTTCTTCAGCAATTCACATGAACTTCGCATATCCTGGCATTTCGAGAGGAGCATCCACTAACAATATCTTAATGGACAACATGCTAAACATATCAACAAATTTGCTAAACTGGTTGTCCTTCTTTTTCTTGGCCAACCGTTTTGGATAAGGAGGTGGAGCTCTTGCTTCAACCTTGTCATCATTTGGGGCCTTCATGCCCACCTCATCTTCATCAGCATGTGAGGGGATTTCATCATCCTTCCCCTCACCTTCCTCTTCATTCTTTTCCTCACTCCTTGGAGTCTTTGGCATCTCGTCGAGTCCATTTTCCTCATTTGATTTTTGGTCATTAACCTCTTTGGGATTCATTAGTGCATCTTCGATCACTTCTCCACTCCTAATGACAATAGTCATGCATTGAATATCTTTCTTTGGATTCGCATTGTGTCACTAGGAAGCATTCCCTTTATTTAGGGTTCATTTGAGCCGACAAGTGATTCATTTGAGCTTCCAAATGCTTGATTGAGGCTAAATGTGAGCTCGCTGTTTGGGAAACAGAAACCTCCCCTCTTAACTCTTTGACCCCACTCTCAGTTGACTCTACTTTCTTTAGGACTCTTGATAGCATTTCCTCAATTTTTGAACTACCTGCATCACTCACACCTGGCTGACTGTTGGAGTTTCCATCTTTTTTAGGGGGAACATACGGGTTTGAACTCTGATGACAGTGGTCTCCATTTTCATTCTACTTTCTATTTCCCCATCTTTCATTTCTTTCGAGCCATCCCTGCGCATCACAATTTCTCCACCCTTGATTTTCATCCCTTAGGCGCCAAGGGCCTTGATTGGTTCCTTGAAATCCAGGTCTAGGACTTCCCATTTGGTTCCCCATGTATTAACATTCTTCCTCATACCTTGGTGGTGACGATTCCCCTTCATATTACAAAGGATCTTGCATACCCACAACATTTACAACCTTGGGACCTATCCCCATTACGTGCTTTGTCATTAATTCCAGTTGTATCATCATCTTAGAAAGATTTTCATCCCACTCTTCATCCCTTTTTCACAATTCAGCCGCCAATGCACTAGAGATGATGTCATGTGTAGATACCTTTGTCTCTCGTGTGTGTCAAGGCCTATTGGTTTTTTTTCATTCTATCTAGAAGGGATTTAGCCAACCCATATATTTGATCCATAATAGACCCTACGGCTAAATTGTTGGCCACAGACTTGTTGATGGAGTCAAGGGATCGGTAAAAGCTTTGGATAAGCACTCCATCCGGAAGTCCATGATTGGGACAAAGAGCAGCCTTCTTTTTGAATCGTATCCATGCCTCATGCAAAGACTCTACCAGCTCTTGCCTGAAATTTGTGATGTAATCCCTCAACTGCAACATCTTCAATGGAGGGAAGAAATGATCCAAGAACACTTCAGTTAATTCATTCCAAGATGTAATATGACCAGGGAGAAACTCTTCCAACCACGTTTTTGCTTCTCCCGTTAGAGAGAATGGGAAAAGCCTAGTCTGATAGACTCTTGAATTATGTTTGTGATGTTGAAGGGCTGGCATATCTCCAAGAAATTTCTCAAAAGCCGATTTGCGTCCTCACTTGGTTTACCCCAAAGAGTCCCTTCATTTGCAGCAAATGTAGCATTGTGCTCGTGAGATGAAATACAACATTCCCTACAATAGGTGGTAGGAGAGTGGCTCCCATAATCTCCGACGTCACTGGGTTATCATCGTCATGCTCTATGTTACCTTGCACTGAGCTATCCCCTGCTTGGGAGTGATGACTCATGTGGTTGTAAGATCCTAACAAACATAGAGAAATCACGACAATTAACTATGATGCAAAACTATTTCAACTTACCAATCAATACAAGAATATCAAGCGCTAGTCCCTGGCAACCGCACCATTTTTGATAACGTCCAAAATATACTCATCATAGGAAGGGTATTATTAAACCCCATAATTTTCTAATGTTTAGATGGCCTATTCGTATGTTGGTTAAGAGTTTTAATAATATAATACGTACGAGGAAGGGCCTGGGGAAAGGTAAAATGAGCACGGAGTTGGGACCGCACGGGAGAAGGCCGGACTAGTTGCCCAATGGGGAAACCTGGGACGAACCCTCCCTGGCGCGTTGAGCTTCATGGCACAGCCTAGAATTGGAGGAACAGGGTCCGTGCCACAGACCCCTGTCCACTGCCCCAAGTATATATAAGTCCCTCCCATTGATTTCATTTCATTTCCAAAGTATATGCGGGAAAAAGAGGGAAACCATGAAGAAAACAAATAAATTTCCTCTGTTTACACTACGAAACGCTGCCCCAATTCAATTTAACTTCGGGAATTGAAGTTTAAGGCTGCAGGAAGCATTGCTACAGAGTTATTTTTATGAAATTCTCCTAGAAAATCATAACCCCGCCGAGCCAAAGTGGTTGAAATTGCTCCAAACTAATTTCTATATGATCACAGGCTTGAAGTGAGTATTTCTCCCTACTGAACTTTCAAGAAATTATATGTTTTCGATCGTGTTCTGGCAAGCTAAAGTATAGTTGATATTTATATTGAAAGTTATAATTTTGGCTAAATTTAGAACTGAAATCAGCCTTATTCTCCCAGTAGTATAATACAATCAGAAGGAACTATTGAATATGAACTAAAACTCGCCAATTAATCAGAAATCGAAAACTGAGGTATGTTAAGGCATATTCCTTCGGCAATTTAGTTTCTTCAGTATTGTAGCTCAGTTGAATCCAAGTAAGAGAACCAACCATATATGAATTGTGATTAGTTGTTGTTATTAGCTGAGACCAATATTCCATGCCTAGTTTGGGGTTAACTTTTCCTTGTATAGTCGTCCATGACCAACGCAGGGTTATTAGCTATGTCGACGCCTGCTAAGGGCGAGATGACTTCACTCCACGAAGTGATATGTCATCTGCAAGGGACGAAGATGGGGTCCCAGGTCCTTATACAGTCCATTCCATGGCTGGACTATTATTATATGCCATATCGGCACGACACACTCGTCGAGCCTGGTGCCCGAGGTGCAGATATCAGGAGCCCACTAGACTCAGACACAGTTACATTCAGGGGCCAAGCGGGCCCAGTTGCAGACCCAAGGGACTAGTAAGATGGCTATAGCTATTAGTTGACCTAGTGCGACCCTGCTAGGGGTATATAGATAGAGGTGTACTCACCAAGGCTTATGGGAGCCCCAAGTGGGTTATTCTGTGTTGGTTGTACTTTCCGGCTTATGGGGGCCAGGTAAGGTTCTTGATTGCCTTAGTTATTGATGAATTAGATAGTAGAAAGTTCAGTTATGCAGGTAGAATCTCTATCCTTCCTTTTCAGTTATTTTCAGTTCTATTTCCTCTATTCAGTTATTTACAGTAATTGCCTTACATATTCGGTACATATTGTACTGACGCCCTTCTTGGGGGCGCTGCATTACTTGCCTGCAAGTGCCGAAGACATGGATTAGGACCTTCTTAGCTTTCTGTCATGATAGCAGAGCAGTCAGCTCCATTCCTCCAGAGCTAATAGATTAGAAGGTTGAATCTCTTTTGTTGTACAATATGGGTAGGTTGGGGTCCTATCTCAACCAGTATATCACTCCTATAGGCTTGCAGATTCTTCTGGATTCCCTACGGTTAGTTGTTGTTGGTCGTGTGGGGCCTTTCTTAGCTGATAGTTAGCATCCTTGTCGGCCATAGTTTAGTTTAGCACTGGTTTTACTTTTTAGTCATAACTAGACATCATGGTGGTCTTGTTGGCTCGCATAGGATTCCCTAACATTACCTTTTTGTGGTTAGTTGTTGTATTTTACAAGTGGCTATAAGGCCTTGTTGGCCAGGGGCTGTATTTACAACCGAGATATAGCCTGTTATTTTCTCAATTTGAGCATTAATGTTAGTCATGCACCAGTGGTGTGTAAGCTCATACAGGCTTGTTCAGATTTTAGTAGAAGACCAGGTGCCAGCCATGCCTCCGAAGGTGGGGCGTTACAAACTTGGTATCAGAGCAAGTCGTATCCTAGGGCGTCTGCTGATCACGGTCAAAAATATCATGCCCGTGATACGCTTTATAACTTAAGTTAGTCGTGTTGCCTAAGTTACTTTATACATTTTCATGTGATTTTATATAAATGTGAAGATATGTGCTAACCAACATGATTAGCCTTTGTTTTGTAGGTT
>JACEIK010006087.1:79021-97023 GCA_018107945.1 Datura stramonium
CTATCACTTTTATCCCTTCTTGCATAATTAAATTCAATATGTGGGCAGCACAACGCACATGCAACACTCGTCCCATCAATAATAAATCTTTTTTGTAATGTTTCTCAGCTAACAAGGTTTTCATCATAGCATTATTTGTGATACAATTATCACTATAATCTTTGATATTCTTATTTCAATATTCCACTCTAACAAACAATTGAGCAATGCACTACATAAAGTATCCTTATCATATGGAGCAGGGGATATAAACAAACTCTAAAGCCTCCATGAGTCATCAACAAAGTGTGTCGTAATAGCCATGAACCCTTTTTTGTTGTTGTCTGAAGTCTGCATATCAATTGTTAGTTCAATTCCATTTGTGATTTTTTCTGTAACTTGGTCATTTTTTATTTTAAGTTATCAAAAATCTTCAATGGGTTAGAGACTAGCAATAAGCTTCCTAAATCCCACATGATCAACATTGGACAATGGGTACTCATGCAAAATAATGGCATGAGTAAGTTCTCTACGTGAAACATCTTCATCAAAGTAATGTGGTCGACTACCATCATCTCCCCCTGAACCATCCTCAATTTCCAAGTTACTTGGCTTTTTACAATATCTACGAATACTATCTAACATAGATGAAGTCCCAAAATTTCTAGTTGATTTGATACGAGCACCACAATACTTACAAACACTAAAGAGAACACCATTAACCTTCAATAGTTTAATATATTTCTAAGCTATAGATATAAATCTTCCTTCTAGAGTTTCAATAACTTCATCAATAGCTTCATTTGCTTGTGAAGGCATTTCATTCGCATTCGCAATGGGGATAATATTAGAAGATGAACATGATGGATTTTGTTTGTCTTGAGTCTCCATAATTATCTACAAGAAATCAACAAAAGGAATGTCACGCCCTACCTTGGGTGGTGTAATTGGCACCTAATGCCATACTAAACTCGGAGCTGACCTATTTGGACAAATACACCTCTGGTGCATGCCAACATCACATACTCAAGAAAACAATTAGCTATATCTCAGCTCAAAACATAGCCTTGGGCTGACAAGGCCACAACATAATCCTGTTTAAAAACAGCTAACCAACAGTTAAAGTAATAATTTTGTCCTATGCGTGCTGACAAGACCACCATGCTGTCTATATTAAAATCAAAAGGAGGCAGGTGCCCCTACAAAAACATTTAAGCCGAGAAGGCTGCTAACATATAACATAATTAGGCCCCATATGGCCAACAACACAAGTTAAGTACTGTAGTCTGCAAGCCTCTAAAGAGTAAAAATATTTGTCGGGACAGGGCCTCGGCTTCCCAAAAGTTGTACACAAAAGGAAAGAGAACCTCTAATGTCTGGAAACTCCGAAGGAAAGGAGTTGGCCGATCTCCTAAGCCTGAGCAGCTACTGAGGAGGTCTCTGAACCTTTTTGTCTGAACCTGCAGGCAAGTTTGCAGCGCCCCATGCGTGGTCGTTAGTACAATATGTACCGAATATGTAAGGCAGGAAAATAATAACTTAATAAAGGATGATAAGGAACTGAAGGTAATCAATAATAAGGGCCAGAAGTTAACCTGAATAATCTCAACACATCAATTGTAGCTAACAGGTAATCATACATCAAAAATCTAACCTATCCCCCATAAGGCTGGAAGGTATAAACAACACAAAATAACCTACCTGGGCCCCCATAAGCCCTAACAAGTGCAAGCAATTCATACCCTCCTACCTGAATCACAATAGGCCTGTAGGAAATGTGTATCTAGGCTCCTGTGACTGCATCTGAGCCATCTGGGCTCCTTTAACTATATCTGAGCCGTCTGGGCTCCTGGAACTACATGTATGTGGCTCACCATATGGATAGCCAGAGGCGTTAGCCCCACATATAACAACTGGTAGAATTCCCCCTTAGGACATAACATAGTCTGTTCAACTTCTGACAATTGGGGGAGGGGGTTCCCTGAGCGATCAATGCAAGTAACTATAAGTTCAAAAAAGTTATACGGTTGCTTTCAGTAGGTAGGTCACCTGGAAAGATACCACCGGATTCATTTGGCAACCTTGGTGCCACAGACTTGAAGATAAGGCCATTCTATCAAGATTCTAGTCCTATAGGTGTCAAGATACGCCAATGGCCTGTAGGCTAGCTTTACTATATATATAGGCGTCAACAGAAAGGTATACTGCCAAGCTACGCCTTATGCCACCTAACTTAACAAAGTACACTAACAGCTAGCACAAGCCTCTTTGGCCTCAGCATGGTAGCAAAGTACTACTAGTTACTCTAGACGGTAAATAACTAAATAGGGAATCTCTTTGTCGATTCTAGATATAGTCAAAACTGAATATAAACTTTCTCGACAAGGGATACTATGTTACAACCTCAATTTGCCTCGTAGCAGCTAACCACAACATTTATAACCATAAGTTACTAAAAGATATTGATCATATTAGTTGAACAACAGGAATAACTTGCCAAGAGGAGTTAGCCTTAACATACCTCAATTGCCAAATTCTTTCTTAACCAATCCTGCTTCAATCTAGAACTCGTAATCCCTCCATATTTTTTCTTTTACATCAAGGAAACAAGGCTATTCCAATTTTCAAGCCGATAATATTACCCCACAAAACATAATGATACTAGTTCCAACGAGCCTAATTTGACAAAATGTTAAGAATTCTTTTAAATTAGAAGGCTAGAAATACTAACAATTACTCGTAGACACACTAGACTTGAATAGAGATGATTTATACAACTTTTACCCATTAGGGCTTCGCCAGACCAGGCAATTTTCAATGATTCAACACCGTAGATACATTCTTCGTAGGCCCAATAATCCTCACCCAAAAAGAATTCGTAATTAGACGAGGTTTGGTAGCTTAATTTTCCTTAAATAGAAGATAAAACAGAAAGAACCCTTACCTTGGTCGACTTTCTGATTTGGGAAATATTTCAAATCACTAACATTTCATCACTTATCATATATATATTCATGGCGTTACGCACAGCTCCCTGTGCTGCACGACTATCGCGGCGCGCAGCTCCATGCGCTACACGGCTGCCGCGGCGCGCAGCTCCCTGTGCTGCACGGCTGCCACGACGACAAGCCCGTCCTTGCTGAATCCCTCATCAAGCCATCCTCGACCCCCTTCCCCCGATACATACACTACAAATACCAAGCATACCCCTACTAATGTCATAGCAACGACGATATTTTTTTAGAGTGTAACATTATTCCCTCATTAGGGACATTCGTCCTTGAATCTAATCTAATCTTAAGAGACTTAATTCTTAGGCTTCCCTAAAATTTTCGGCGGAGTCTCCCCTGCAATATGGGCTATCTGAAAACCTAAAATGCAAAAAAGTCAAACACAGGCGCCTCACAGGATGCTACAACATTTGAGTAATATCATTCTACAGCATATATGTAAGCAACTGACAATAATAGTTACAAAAAAACCATATAACACTCAAGAACTACTTTATAACTTTAGCTGCCTAAATATGTATATTGTCATTATTGGGCCCGGAACAAGTTAGGATATCATGACCTCATGTCATCCTTAGCTTCCTAAGTCATTTATTCTACATTTTTGTTCCTCCATAAGACTTTAAAGGAGGCTACATCTTTGGTCCTCAACCTACGGACCTGCCGATCCAGTATATCTATTGGAGTTTCCACGTAGGATAACTCTTATGTGACTTGAACATCCTTGGCTGGGACAATCCGAGGAGGATCTCCTACCCACTTGCCTAACATTGATACATGGAAGACTAGATGATCAGATTCTAGCCCCGAAGGCAATTCTAACTAATAGGCCACTTGGCCTATCTTTCGGAGGATCTAGTATGGCCCGATGAATCTAGGACTAAGCTTTCCCTTTTTTCTAAACCTCATAACGCCCTTCATCGGTAAAACTTTCAGGAATACCTAGTCATTGACATCAAACTCTAAATCTCTATATCGTGCATCGGAATAGGACTTCTGATGACTCTGGGTTGTTAATAAACGTTCTCTAATGAGTTTATCTTTCTCTTCTGACTGATGTATAATGTCAGGTCCAATAAACCCTAACTCACCTACTTTGAACCATCCTATGGGGGATCTACACTTTCACCCATATAAAGCCTCATACGGCGCCATCTTGATGGTAGAATGATAACTGTTATTATATGCAAACTCAATAAGAGGCAAGTGCTCATCCCAACTTCCTATAAAGTATAGCACACACGCCCGTAATACATCTTTGAGTATAGTTATTCAATAGGGATTGGTCGATCATTTGAATGAACCTAAGCTATCAGTTCTGTAAGTAAGTATTGGTGAAGATCACGAGTGTATACCTAAAGCTGTTATGAATCCATGGGGAACACAAACCCTAGTTATCCTTTAATTATTCTTAATTATTGATTCACAACCATAATCTTGACAACTACTTTGTTTTTACTATTGATTATTATTAGAATCCCCCAATTGTGAAGTAACTATCATACAAGTTCATTTATCGGCTATAATCTAGATATTCCATATTCTCAGAGATCGACCCCAACCTCTAAGTTGGGTTCTTTATTGACAACGTCTACTTCATACTTCAGTTAGAAGCGTGAGTTTGAGCATTATTGTGTGAAGTGCAACAAGAGTCATGCCTGGGAAGTGCTTGGGCACCAAGCTTATTTGCTACGAGTGTGGTAGATCTAGGAACATGCGCTGAGAATGCCTATATGCTAGACGGGGTGATGATAGGGGTTGTGCACAGCCACCAGACAAAGCAGCAAATTTAGCCCGTTCCGCTCCACAGGAGCATCGACTAGTGGAGCTGGTGGACAACGCAAAATTGATTCTATGCCCTTGGCTCGTGCCATGAGCAGGAGACTTCCTCCAGATGTGGTCACTGCTATGTTGGGCGCATCTTCATATTGATGTTTATGCTCTGCTAGATCCGGGAGCTACCTTGTCTTTGTGACTCCTTACATTGCTAGTAGCCTTAGAGTTATCCCCGAGACCTTGTCAACTATTTTCGCCGAATTTTTGGTGATTTGGTCATAGCTAGGCAAGTATGTAGAGAATGCCCGATCACTATGCTGCATAAGGTTACCTGGCAGATCTTGTAGAGTTAGTCATGACTGACTTCGACATTATTCTTGGCATGGATTGGTTGTTCGCATGTTACGCCGATTAATTGGAGGACCTATATGGTGGAATCTCATTTTTAGGGTCGTTGTTAGAGTGGAAGGGTAGTTCGGCAGTACCAGTAGGTTGGTTTATTTCATCCTAGGCCAGTAAGATGATCTCCAAAGGTTGCATGTACCACCTAGTTAGGGCTAAGGATGGAGTTCGAGACCGCGATTATTCAGCTAGTTCTAGTGGTTTCAGAATATCCTGAGGTGTTTCCTAATAATTTGCCTAGTGTTCCTCCTCGAGAGGGGAAATTGATTTCGGTATTGGATCTATTACCCGATACGCATCCTATCTCTTTCCTCCCTACAAGATGGCCCTAGTCGAACTAGAGGAATTGAAGGATCGCTTAAATGATATATTTGATAAGGGCTTCACAGACCAAGCCAGCCTCCATGGGGTGCACTAGCTCTATTTGTTCAAAGAAGGACTGCCTCTTTCCATGTGTATTGGACTATCGGTGTAGTTAAACAAGGTTACTGTCAAGAACAGGTACCCCTACCCAAGATCAATGATTTGTTTGACCATCTTCAGGTGATAATTGCTTCTCCAAGATTGATCTCAGGTCCTGTGGTATCACCATCTCGAGTTCGGGAGAGTGACATCCGCATCGCTTAGGACTCAGTATTGTCACTATGAATTTTTTTTGTTATGTCTTTCGGACTCGACCAATGCCCCGGCAACTTTTATGGATTTAATGAACATAGTGTTCAAGGCATATCTGGATATATTCATGATCATGTCCATCGATGACATTCTTATATACTCTGGGAGTAGAGAGAGCATGCCACCATTTGAGAATAGTGCCGCAAACCCTCAAGGATCATCAGTTGTATGCAAGTTTAGAAAGTATGACTTTGCCACTCGTGGCATTTTTGGGTCATGTGGTATCAATCAAGTATAAGGATAGATTCTCAAAAGATTGAGCTATGAAGAATTGGCCCATCCCATGGAATCCTTCCAGAAATTTAGAGTTTCTTGGGTCTAGCTGGTTACTACCGAAGGTTTGTTGAGGGTTTCATTCAATTCACACTCTTGACTAAGATGACTGCAAAAGGTGAAGTTCCAATGGTACGGATGCTTGTGTGAAAAGCTTCTAAGAGTTGAAGACCCGACTACTTAAGCACCAAAGGTTGACCTTACCCGAGGGTACTAATGGCTTTGTAGTGTAATATGATGTTTCTAGAGCGAATGGGATGTAAGATGCAATGTGGGAAGGTAATAGCATATGTCTCAAGACAGCCTGAAAGTTCTATGAAAAGAATTACCCCACCATGATCTTGAGTTGCCCTGTGGAAGCTTGCATTGAAGATATATGGCATTATTTGTATGGGGTCTACGTGGATGTATTTACGACTGTTAAGAGTTGAAATATGTGTTAACACAGAAAGATCTAAATATTCGGCAAAGGAGGTGGTTGGAGTTACTTAAGGACTGTGATACGAGTGTCCTTACCACCCTAGAAAGGCCAATGTGGTTGCGGATGAACTTAGTAGATCTCTATGTGTGTAGTGTGTCCCACGTGGATGAGGGAAAGAAGGAGTTGGTGAAGGATGTCCACCGACTTGCAAGACTGGGAGTTAGATTGATCCACTCAATTGATGGCGGCGTTATTGTGCACAATGGGCCTGAACTTTAGTGGCCGATGTCAACGAAGCAAGATGAGGATCCGACCAGAGGAGAGGTTGAAGGAAGCAAAGGCGAAGTCAAAAGGTGGATGTTTTCTCCAAAGGGGAGATGGAGTGCCACGACTAGGGTCGACCAATATGTGTTCCAAACGCATAATTTGAGAGTTTGGATATTGCATGAAGCACATGGTACTAAATATTCTATCAACCCAAAGATCCACAATGATGTATCGAGACCCGCGAGAAATTATTGTGGGATGGCATGAAGAAGGATATTGGGTAGTTCGTAGCTAAATGGCCAAACTCGTCGCATGAAAGTCAAGCACGAGACCAGAGGTGTACTTCGTGATATTAGCATTCCTACTTGGAATTGGGAGTAAATAAATAAGGATTTTGTTATAGCCTACTGTACTCTGCCGCCGACACTATGACTCCATTTGGGTGGTGGTAGGCAGGTTAATCCAAGGTGGCACACTTCCTACCGGTTAAGACCATGGATTCAACGGATGATTATGACAAGTTTTATATTCGGGAGTTGGTTCGACTTCATGGAGTGCCCTTGTCTAGTATTTCAAAACCGAGGTATCTTGGTTACCACCACCTCCGGAGTTCTTTTCAAAAAGGACTTGGGATGCAAGTTATGCTCAGTACAACCTTCCATCCGCAAACAGACAGCCACGCAGAACGAACCATTCGTAATCTTCGAGGATATGCGTCGAGGGCATGTGTTATGGATTTCCCAAAGGTAGTTGGGATGACCATTTGCCCCTTGATCGTTTTTCTATAATAACATTTATCACTCTAGTATCCAGATGGCACCGTTTACTCTTTACGGGCAAAGGTAGATCGCCCATGTGTTGGTTTTGAGGTTGGTCAAGCAGCAATGATAGGACAAGATTCGATTCACGAGGCAATGGTGAAGGTTCGCTGATAAGGGACCGGTTAAACACCGAGTCATCGAAATGTTATGCCGATGTGAGGAGAGAAGGGATCTGGAGTCAATGTGATGACTGGGTATTTCTAAAGGTATAACCCATGAAGGGAGCTGGCAATGTTTGGAAAGAAAGGGAAACTCGCCCGCTACGCTAGTCCTTACTGTGCTATGATGAGTGTTGTAATGTGGTGTATGAGTTGGACTTGCCTTCAGAATTAGCTTCAGTTCATTCCGTATCATGTATCACTCTCTAGAAAAAGTGCTTGGGTGATGCAGCTTTAGTAGTCTCGGTAGAACGACATTGGTGTGAAGGGGATAGCTCTCAAATTATGAGGAAATTTCTGTGGGAGATCTTGGATCGTCGTGCCCTTGGATGCTGAGGAACAAAGAAGTAGCTTCAGTCAGCATAAGGAGAAATCAACATGTTGAAGGAGCCACCTGGGAATCTGAAGCAGATATGATAGCCGAATACTCCTATTTGTTCCCTACGGGCTCGCTTCGCCAGGTACGTTTTTCCCCAAACCTTTAATCATCTTTTAATGTCCAGCCTATAAGCTTACAAGTTTGTTTCAGATATGGTATATGTATGTGATGCCTGAATTGCTCAGTTATGTAGTTCTTTTCGGAGGTAGCCATTCACAGTTTTCGGATTAAATAATCGGTAATTGTATATGGTGATAGCTTGTTTCGGAGTTTTCCGCATGCTTCTAACATTCGAGGAAGCAATGTTCCCAAGGGAGAGATATTTTTTTACCCTGGAACCCAAGGATCAAACCCAAAGTAAAAAAACAGAGAAAACTAAAAATTCACACTAGGTCACAGAACGACTCGTGAGGTCGGTGGATGGTGACCATGAGTCGTGAGGTGACTCGTGGTAAGCATGGTTTGCTAAGGCCTCGATTGAGGAGGCTACTTGCTCGACCATGAGTCGTGGGTCGACCCTCACGACTCATGAGGTCACCCGGGGTCTACCTTGGATGTGTTGGCAAATGGGGATGGGCAGTGGCAGGGGCTACGGAAGGTGACCACGCGGTCTGCCCTCACAACTCGTGAAGTCACCCGTGGGGTCCCCTTGGATGTTTTGGGAAGTCATAATAAACCATATCAAGTTACGAGTCGTGCCATGTGGCAACAACTCATGAGGTCCCTTGTGGGGACCGCGACCAGAAATTTCCTGCGATTTAATAAGGGTGTTTTCGTAATTCCTAAGTTCCTAAGTATTAAACTACGCCGCTTTGGATATTTTCGAGTTAGATTAAATGAGTTAAGTCCTTTATGGATGCCCATTCTCATGCAAAAGCTTAGAAAGATTTTTGGGAGATTCAAGGTCTTCTTCCCAAAATTTCCATCAATTTCCTTTGTGGGTATTCAAAGAACCTCGAAATCAATCCATTCCCAAGTATGTAGGGTTTTAGAATGGGTGAAATCCTTCACCCATTCCCAAATTTCGAATTTAATCATGAATCCTCCTATTCAATTCCATGGGGTTTTACCCAAAAAGCATGAAAATGTGATTTCTCTTTATGGGTTTGATTTAGTTGAGTTTAAATTATCGAATTATGAATGATGGACAGGTTTTTACATTATTTTGATTAAAATTATGTTTCAATCTCTTAAAAAAAAATGCCCATTTGATGAAAGTTCATGGAAGTTATGATTTATGATGAATACTTTATATTTTTAGTTTATTGATGATGGAAAGCACTATTCCAAACTCCCATCTATGAGAATATTTTTTTGAAAGAATTGAATATGATGAAGTATTGGGCAATGACCACATGTTGAAGAGGATTTATGATTTATGAAGTGAATTACATGATTTATCAATTTATGATGTTGGCCGATGAAAAGGGCCTATGGTTCTTTTCTAAGCATGTTTTAAAGGGGATCCATGATGATAAATGCTATTTTAGCCAATGAATCTACTGCATGATGTTATTGATTTATGTATGAGCTTATATGCATGTTTTGGGAGTCTTGTCTAGCACCGAGCAGCCCGACGTTCAAAGGACTACGACGGTGTCTCACAACCACGTGCCACCGTGGGTTTCTAAATGATAGCATGTTTTGATAATGATTCTCTCTAAATGTGATATCATGCCTTATGCACGACCCTCTCCTGGCAAGCCATGGTCGGCTCTGCCCACTTTAGCGAGATAGTGGGGCATCATGAAAGGCTCTACCATGATGGTGCCTACTACGATGAGTCCCCCATTGTTCCGCATGTTTTATGGATTGTTATGTTTATGTTGTTGGCTCAAGCGATTTTGATAAAGTTTATTACGATTATGAAAATGAATTATTATGAATGATTTGAGTCTTGAGTCTTATGTTTTATTACGAAGATTTGATGTAAGCATGATGTCCTTCTTTACTATTTAATTATGAGTTTTATTCACGAAAATTTCCGTTTTACTTACCTTGCATACCTCGCATATTCCACGTATTGACCATACATACTTTCTATGCTGTATCGTTGCATGATACAGGGTCCGGATCAGGCTCATCCTCACCCTTAGTCCATCTTAGCCCACGCTTTCAGCTTATTGGTGAGTCCTTATGTTCCGAGGGCCGTCCGACGTACTTTCATGTTATTTATGTTTCAAGATTGGCCTGAAGTTGGGGATATTGTCCCATCAACCCATCTTATGAATTAGGAGGCTTTTAGACAGGTATGTAGTGCTCTAACCATGTATACGTCCAGTATTTCCTGATGCTGTTATGCTATAATTATATTTCCGCTATGTTTTTATGAATATCATTCGCTTATTTGAATGAGATTAGTTGCACATGTGCCCATGGGTCGACTTGAGGTCTCTGGGGTCCCTTGCCCGTGTCTATGATCCGTACGTTTAAGCCGTGACAAATCATAACCTTATTCAGCTTATCGGTAATCTATACACATTCGCAAATGAGTTTCCATCTTTCTTCTTCACAACAATAGTGGTGCACCTCATGTGAGAAGCACTAGGACTAATGAAGCCTTTATCTAACAAATCTTCGCTTGGATCCTTCAATTCATCCAACTCAGCAAGAGTCATTCTTCAAGGAGAACTAGATATGGTTTGCGATTCCGGTAGCATATCAATGGGGAAGCCAATTTCCCATTCTCGGGGGATACCAAGAAGTTCATCAAGAAATACATTTGGGTACTCACTAATCACCGGAATAGACTCGGAGAGTCGGGGATTCTCGCCTGCACATCCTGAGCCCTGACAATATAATGCAGTACAACTCTTTGCAATCACCAATCAAGATAGAATATGATCTTACCTTTCTCGGTGTAGCCGCATTGCCCTTCCACTCCCGGCACCGTCTCTCCCGGTAAGTGGGATCGGAACAATCTTTGTCCAGAACTCAACATTGGCATAACATGGCGCTAGCCAATCCATGCCTATAATTACATCAAAATCAATCATTTCTAACTCTATAGGTCCGCAGAGGTTTGGTGGGTAACAATTTCTAGCATACAACCTCGATAAATCCTCATGGAAAAAATAGATTCATCAATAGGTGTGGATACAAACAAAATGGTTGCTGAAGTAGCTCTAGTACTATATTAAACTTCCATGCCAATAATGGAGTAATATAATACAAAGTAGATCATTGATCTGTTAAAGAATAAACTAGGTGGGAGCATACATTTAATGTACCTATCACAACATCCTATGATGCCTCAAAATCTGTAATGCGTAGGTATGATCCGTCCACTACCAGAGTTGGATGCTCCTGATCTACCCTGCCTCTTCCCTGCTGGAGCTGAGGGACTGCACCCTGCAGAAGGTGCTGGAGCATATGGACCTACCAAGGACCTACTCGCTGGTCCCGATCGCTTTGGTTTCTATTCTGACAATCCTCATCATGTGACCCTCTCCCCCGTCCTTAGGAATAACAGATAGTGGAGCCATATCTGCATCTCCCCAAGATGTCGCCTAATACAGGTACTACAACGTGGTATTTATAGTCTCATCTGATATGGGCCCTCTACTACTATGAGCTCCGACACTGTGAACTTTCATCTGGGACCCGACCGTCCCCGGCGTAACCCCGCTGCCGCCGAAATGGAGGCCTTCTTGTCCTACTTGATAGATGTGGCCTAGTCCTACTCCTGAAACTCTACATGGAAGTCAGTGGGTCTAGCCCGGCAATCGCTCCACCTCGCCTCTTTTGGTCCCATACCGATGCCGCCGATTTCTATGTTCTCAACAAAGGCACTAATCGTGAGATATCCATATTCTCTTGTAATGTAGCTGTAATACAGATTCCAATATATTCTGGTGCAAACCCCATATTAAAACCGATCTACCCTGGCTGACATAGTATCAACAAAGGCTGGCGATATCTAGCAAAGGAATCAAAACCTCAATGTATATTCGAACGCTCGTTCTTCCCTATTCCATATGTAAGAACCTGCCTACTCTATCCTGTCAGATATCTCAGGAAAATAGTGGTCTGTGAAGGCTTCAGAGAAGCAGGGCCATGTAGGTGGAGGTGCATCGTTGCCTCGGCCCTTTCCCAAACCTTTGTACCACAAAACCGCTTATCTCCCGTAGTCGAAACACCGCTAGCTCACCTGACTCTGTGGATGAAGCATGTATAACCCCGAATATCCTCTGTAGCTGGTCTATGAAGTTCTGAGGGTCCTCTATGTTTTTTCCTTGTAAATTATGGAGGACTCACAAGGCAGGAACTCACGAACTCTCTAACTTTTGGGCCCCCTCAATAGCTCCTAAGAATAACTAGTACCACTGCCGAGGCTCATGCTAAGCAACCATCATCTAAACCAACATACCGACTACAATTCTAACATCCTAAATCTGAGGTTATAGGAGGAACTGGAAGTGATGTTGATGTTTCTGTTGCCCTCGGAGGTTCCCGGCATCCCGAAGAACGCTGAGATCGAAAGGGTGTCTCTCTTTAAGTTCCTCAGTGAGTCGTCTCAACTATGGCACCCAATCAAATTTCTCCCACTGCTTAGCCTAACTCACGACTGGGTATGGTATGCCTTATATCAGACATCTCTGTAGATAGACATAATAATATAATCTTAAGGATTCAACCCTACACAACCGGCTCTCTACACAATCCGAAAAGGAGAGGGGTAATCACATTAATATCTTTCAGATCCTTACTATAAAATGTGGTGCAATACATACACTTATAAACAAGAAGCTACTAGACATGGATTGCAGATGCCCTAGGATATGATGTTGCTCATATTTTTAAGTTTACGCCCACCTTGGGAGCCATACTGGGCACCTCAATGCCACACTCGGACTTTGAGCCGACTCCGGGCCGGACAAATACACCTCTAGTGCATGCAAACAACACATAATCAAGAACAATTAGCTATATCTCGATAAAAATGGCCTTGGGGGATGATAAGGCCACAATATAATCCTTCGCGCAAAATAGCTAAACCAACAAGCATAAAGAATAATATCATCCTATGCGGGCTAACAAGAACACCATGCTATCTATATCAAAACCAAACGGAGGGAGGTTCCCCTACACACATATATAAGCCGACAGGGCTGCCAACCAAAGAACATAATTTCAGGGCCCTTACATGGCAAAAAAACGCAAGTCTAAGAAGTACTATAGTCTTCAAGCCTCTAAAGAATAAAAATATTCATCGAAAGGGCCTTGGCCTCCCCAAAAAGCTATCACACAAAGCAAGTGTGAAAACCTATGTAATGTTTGGCAACCTCGAGGAAAGGAGATAGCTAATCAACTGCTTCTGAGCAGCTACTGAGGTGGTCTCTGAACTTGTCTCTGCCTAAACATGCAGCGAGTATGCAAAGCCGCTTCCATGTGTGGGTGTCAAAAGACAATATGTAAGAAAGGAAAATAAAACTAAATAAAGTAAAGAACCGAATGTAATCAAACATTAAGGCTGTAGTTAACTTGAATAATCTCACAACATGAACTATAGCTAACAGGTAATCATACATCAAAAACCTAACCTAGCCCCCATAAGGATGAAGGTACAACAACACGTAATCACCTACTTGGCCCGTATACAAGCCTCGAAAATTCAAGCAATTCATACTTTCCTATTTGTATCACTATAGGCCCATAGGCAAACTGTAACTAGCCTTCTGCTCCTAGGACTGCGTCTGAGCCTTCTGGGCTCCTGACTGTATCTGAGCCGTCGAGCTCCCGTAATTATATATGAGGCATCCGGGCTCATGGTACTACATTTACATGGGTGACCGTAGGGATTGCCAGGCGTTAGCCCCACGAATAGCAAATCGCTAGAATCTCCCACTCAGGACATCAGATAGTCTATCCACCTTTTGAGAACCAGGGGGCCCCTCAGAGATTAATGCGACTAACTCGTAAGTTGAAAGAAAACTACACTGTCTCTAATACTAGGTAGTTCACCCGAAAGCTACCACCATTCATTTGGCAAAAACTTTGGTGCCACCGACATGAAGATAAGGCCATTTTATTAAGATTCTAGTCCTGTAGGCATCAAGATACGCTAATGGCCTGTAGGCGAGCTTTACTATAAATATAGGCATCCACAGAAAGTTATACTACCAAGCTATGCCTTATACCACCTAACTTTAGAAAGTACACTAATAGCTAAATATAGGCCTCTTTGGCCTCAAAGATGACAGCAAAACATTACTAATCGCTCTAGACAGTAAATAACTAAACAGGGAATCTCTTTGTCGCTTCTAGCGATAGTTGTGAAATCCAATATAAATCCTTTTTGACAAGGAATACTATGTCACAACCTCAATTTGTCTTGTCACACTAACCACAACATTTATAAGCATAAGCGTCAAAAGGTATCGCTCATATCAGTTGAAAATAAGAATAACTTGCCGAGAGGAATTAGCCTTGCCACACCTCAATTGCCGAATTTTTGCTTAACCAATCCTTATTTGATCAAAAACTCAAGTATCCTCCATATTCTAGCTTTTATGTCATGGAAACAAGGCTATTCCAATTTGAGGAGTCAACACGGCAAAGATTACCCTGCAAAACATAGCGATAATAGTTACAACGGTTTCCACTCGGCAAAACCTCAAGAATTCTTTAATTTAGAAGGGTAGAAACATTTACTATTAATCTTAGACGTACTATACTTGAATAGAGATGATTTCTACGACTTTAACCCGCTAGGGCTTCACTAAACCGGGCCAATTTCAAAGGTTCAACTCTGTAGATACGTTCTTCGTAGGGCCCAAAAAATCATCAGTCAAGAATATTTCATTATTAGATGAGGCTTGGTAGCTTAATTTGCCTTAAATAGAAGAGAAAATAGTGCCAAGGACCCAAACATAGAACCGAATTGTAACACGAGACAATGATCCCCGAGAGACTCCATGTCGACAATTGGCATGAGCATATCTAACCCAATCACATGAGCGGAAGACTTATCATATAAGAACATAATCATAACGCAGCCAAAGGGGAAAATCTATACAAGACTCATACAATACGGCTGAATATAGCTTGTAGTCTGATAAGCCTCTAAACCCGAAGAACAGAGCTGATGGGACAAACCCCAACTAATCCAACATCCAAAAATTGAAAGAACAACATAGATTATGAACGTACAGCCCTCGAAACATGAGGACTAACCAAGAGCGCTGAGAGAAAATATGAAACTATCTAGGACGAGGATGAGCCCGAGAAATAGACCCGTATCATGAAACGATACAACATAGAAAGTATGCGGCCGGTACGCATGTACTGAGTATGCGAGGTAAGTAAAACGGGTATTTAAAACATATATGAAATTCATAAATGATCAAAAGAGTAAAGACATAATACTCATATCGTAAATCATAATAACATATCATACTGTCAAGGTTTTCAAAATAGTCGTAACATAAACATTGCCATAATCGTAATAGAAGAGCTACTTAAAATGACTTGAGCCAACATACATAATCATAAATATGCACAAATCATGAGGAACAAGGGGAGATTCTCTTAACCGACATACCCTATATGAGCACACATGAAGACAGACTTGTAACCCTAGCCTGGAGGGTGTTCGTACCTTGGCGAGGGTAGAACCATGAATGTGTGATATCACCATGAAAAAGGCCATTTGGTCCAGGGACTAACATGAAAGGGGTTCCAACATATTGCTTGCACGTAGTTCATGAGATCTCGGGGCTTAACTCGAGCCCCGAACCTACCCTGTTCGATACTACTCCCAAAACATATATAGTTCCTCATAATAATACATACATGAGTTCATGGCTATTTAAATCATGATAATCGTAAACATTCTTGAGCATAAGGTGATCTAGCTATACATGAGGCCCGTGAGTCTACCAAAACATAATTCATGATTAATAAGATTCATACATACTTGTAGATCATGCATATAGCTTAAATTTCATAAAATCATAATGGGTAACATAATAAATTCATAATTTAAAACATAATTCATGCTGGCTTGTAAAGAACATCAACGGGAAAAATAGATCATAAATCAATTCATCATGGGACATGCATAATTAAGCTTAATTGCTTAGAAATCAAAATCAACAATATTATAATCAATTTAAATACAAAGATTAAATCCATAGATTATGATAATATCTCAAAATTACAAAACCCATAATTAAATCATTTAATTTTTATAAATAAATTATGAAACCCCATGAGTTTTTGATAAATTTTAAGTAAAATCATAGAGTAGGAGTATGGGTGTGGAAGAATTCACCATTGATGACTCCACATACCTGGATTAGATTCTAACTCTCCTTAGGCTCAAGAATGAAATTTGAAGAAAATGGAAGAGAAGAACTTAAAAATCTCCTTAGATCACCTTTTAATAGTCTTGCATGCATGAATGAGAGCGAGAACGAGTCATTCTTTAAAACCCAAATATTTTCCCAAGCCAAAATAATGTAGTTTAAGGCCTCATATTGTGAAAAAGTTGAAATTAATCTAATGAACCTGTCTTGAAATCTAGCCGGATGGAACCAACGGACGGCTCTAACGGGTCGTTGGAACCAACGACTCACCTATCCTATCGTTGTGATCTTGGGCGTAATTATATGCCCAAGTGATACTCAAATGCTTCATTTCGTCTTGCTTATCTATCTATTTGTACATTCTCATGTGATTTGTAGTTAAATGTAATTTACACTAACCAACATGATTAGTGTTGTTTTGCAGGAAAATGTGTAATTTTAGGAAGCTAAGATGCATGTTGGGAGAATGAATGGACTCCAGCTTGTGCAGTGGAAAAGGTCAAGGGAAAAGAAAGAAATAAAGGGGCTCAACAATGGAGCCGTGTCACGTTTCCATCGCGGAGGCATTCTGCCCTGGATGAGTTAATTTGGCAATGTTCCAGTTGTAGGTCCGCGTTGCCCGTGCACGTCGGGTACAATTACCTCGAACATCAATTTAGCAGTGAGGGTTCAAGGCGACGGGCCGTGGCACGTTGGCTAAGCCTGTGTTGCATGCCGTGCTACACTGAGGAGTAAAAGCTGAAGCACCTGAATTCCAGAGAGGGTCTGCGTTTGCTCTGTGTCACGGAGGCAGCTTGCTCGCGATGCACTCCGTGACACGTTGCTTGTTATTCGGAAAAATTTTGGTAATTAGTATAAATAGCACACTTAGGTTCATTTTTAATTATTCTGACTTAGTTGAGCAAGGACGTGGGTTACAGGAAGCGAGGACCGGAAAACTTGTGCCTTTCCTTCTATCTCTTTCTCCTTTATTTCAATTGCTTTATGATTTACACTCATTTGATGATGTTTAATCCACAAATGAGTGGCTAAATTCACTTTGCCGAGGTTAAGAACAATTGTAGTAGAATGTAATTGTTGATCTTTTTGTTTTTCATCTTTTCTTCCATGGTTGTTCTTGAATTTTTGTTCTTACTGCATTAATGTTTGGCCAATGTTAATGTATATCTAAAAAGTCCTGTTTCATCTCGAAAGAGAAAGAAATTGGAAAGTTGTGAATTGGTAGGATATGATCTCTTCTTAGTTTGGGAAAATTGAGAATTGATTTACCTTCAGAATAGAAATATATCTAAAAGTCATATTAGTCAATTAAAGAATCGGTTTTGTATGGCTAGAACATGAATTTCTTTTTATCACAGAAATGTAGATTGAAGGTTCATGATTCTTAAGTTGGGTTGAATACGAAAGTTTTAATCCATAGGCAATAATTCATGACTAGCAACCGAAGGAAAGATTAACCGAATTGTATCGATAAATTACTTCTCTGCTTGTTCGTTTTAGCCTCAGCATGCTCATTACTATAGTTCAGACT
>JACEIK010006088.1:28608-48495 GCA_018107945.1 Datura stramonium
CTAGAGAATTATTGTGAGAAAAATGATATTATACATAAGGTTAGTGCCTGGTCTTGGGCGTATTTATACATCAGCTTGCCACAATTTACCCATATTTTATTGTGTTCTGAGAAGAATATCCTTATAGAATTCAATATTTTCATGAAATATTGTGAAAAGAGTTGGCAGATGTGCTTAGAAGATGTTTCGCAGGAAATGAATGGAAAAATATCCAAAAAGGAGCAATTAATGAAAGTTCAAAGCTGCAAGGTATGATAAAAAAAAGAAGTAAAAAAAAAAATTGGCCTGGTAAGTTGGCTGGCGCATCTTGCCAGATCATGAATTTTAGAGATTTTTGGCACACATAGGTGCTATGCTAGGTGTGGCGCGCTAGAGAAGAATGATGGCTGAAAATTTTCTAACACTTTAGTGCTTTGGGTGGCGTGGCTTTCAGAGAAAGTGTTCAGCTTCTTGGTGAAATAGGAGGCGTGGCGCGCAAGTAGGGAAACTTCAGACGAAGTTCAAACACAGTTTGGTGCTATGGATGGCGCGGCACGCCAAGGCTGATCCGGAGAGAATTTTTCTAAGTCCAAATGCTGAATTACTTAAGGAAAAAATGAGATTTTCTCTATGGTTATAAATACATCACTAGGACATATGTGAAAATGCTGTGTTTGGAGGAAGAGACAAGAGTTCCATCTTTTATGTTTTTTCTTCTTTACTTCATTACTTTTCCTTGTATTATAATGGTGATTCTTGTGTTTTTCTTGAACATGAGTGGATAATAACCTTAATCTAGGATTTTGACCACAAACATGATGGTTGTAGTTTAATGTTCATTTATGTTAGGCGTTTAAATCTCCTTTTTAAGATTATTTATGCTTTCTTGGTTTAATGATTGTTCCTTAGTGTGATTACCTTTTGAATAATATTTATTGACTCATATGTTGAACTTGAAAAAGGGAACAAATGAGGGTTAAATGAAGCATAGAGTAGGTTTCGATTCTTTGATTAAGATTACAGGGAATTGATTTCGTTGTTGTGGATAGGATTGCAACCCTATTTAGTTGATTTAGGTATATTTAATCATTATTTCACTTTTATCTTGCAACCATAGGAATATAGGTGCTAGGATTAATGAAATAGTTCTTGACTATTAGGAAGAAAGTGTTGAGAAATGAGCTCATAACCTGAAGTTAACAATCTTGGAGACCTGAAAGCGAAAATGCCAACACCCTGAATTTTAATCACCATTTGAAATAAAATCTTCCTAAAAACGAATTCCCAAAAGATTTAATTTACATTACAAAATTTAGTAGACTTTACTTTAACTCTTGCAAACAAATTTTCCTTCTCTCTTGAATAGTGAAATAAGGATTCAAACTAAGACAATTAATCTGACAAGTCTTTGTGACATGATATCTGGACTTATGTCCTATATTACTTGACGACCACGTACAGTTGCATGTGCGCTTGGCTGCATCAAGTTTTTGGCACCGTTATCGGGGACTTAAATATTGGTTAATTATTTTTTGTTGGGATTTTTATTCCACTGTTCAGTATTTTACTTTGTTGTGGGTTGTTGCACATCTCAGGTATTGTTCATTCAGTGTATGCTAGTTACACAAAGTCAAGGATAACCCTTGGCCTCATTTGATCCTGAAATAGAGAGAACATTCCATCAGTTAGTTGTAATGGCAAACAACAATAGGTAGACCGGGCCAATGACCAAGAATGGATTCCAGTGTTGAATTTTGCTTGGACAAATTTGTAGAATGCTTCTAAAGAAATCATCAAGCCGAACATCACCGGAATTTTGAATTGAAGGAGGGAATTGTGCGGTTGATTCAAAACACTTGCCAGTATCAGGGCAAGCTGCATGAGGATTCCCACATACATTTGATGATATTTGTGGAACTGAGTAAGAATTTTCACTATCAAAATGTCTCTGATGAGTATGCTAAGCTCACTCTATTTCCATTCTCATTGATTGGAGAGGCAAAGGAATGGCTAAAAAATGAATCAGCAGGGTCCATTACCATTTAGGAAGCTCTTTCAGGTAAGTTCATAAATAGATTTTTTTCTCTTCGAGGAGAACGAAGGAGTTAAGAGGAAATATATTATAGTTCATTCAGAAGGATGGTGAAATCTTAGCTCAGGAATAAGAGAGGTACAAGGGTTATCTATGAGATTTCCCTAATCGTATACCGCCAAAAGAGATCATTGGGCATAATTTCATAGAGGTACTAAAGCCAGAGTCAAAGATTTTGTTTGATGCTACTACATCAGGACATATACTATCCAAAAGTTATGATGAGATAGAAGCTTTGCTGAATCTCATGTCAGTTGGAAGCCAGGATTACCAGCATTCAGGCAGAGGGTTGGCAGCGACCAAGGTTCCAGGGAAACTTAAGGTTGATAGTGTGGCTGCGATTCGGTCAGATATCAGTCAGTTGGTGAATGTGATCAGGAAGTTAGTGACTGCTCCATCAGTTAATCTAGGTTCAAGTTCAGACTCCACCGCCATCATGTGATGCTTGTGGAAAAGATCATGTCTATTCAAGTTGTCCACTAACCCCAGAATCTATTTATTATATGGGTCAATAGGGTCATAGCGGAGTATTCCAAGGGAATAATTACAACTAGGGGTACATAATGCAGCAAATCCTCCATAGGTAGGAAATCAGAACTTTCAAAGGCCCCACACTAATTTTCAAAGAAATCAGGGCCAACAGCCTAGCAGCTCATTAGGGGAAACAATGAAGCAACAGATGGGTCAGCTGATCCAGAATGTTATTGAGATGCAGAAGTCTATTCATGAGCTAGAGAGATAAATGGGCCAGTTAGCAATTCAGTAGACAATTAGGTCTCAAAGGGTACTTCCAAGCAATACAGAGAAGAATCCCAAAGAGAATGTGAGCGCAATTTCTCGACACAGTGGGAAGGAGTTAGGTGAAGTGATACCCAAAAATAAAAGACTTGAGGAAGAAAAGGAGACAAAATAGACTGCAAAATTAAAGTAGGAGGTTGGTGAGTCAAGTGATTCACAATCGAAAGCGGTAGAGACTAGGCCACCTCCTGCATTTCCATAGAGATTTAGAAAGCAGAAAGAGGATTCAACATGCAAGAAATTTTTAGATATTTTGAAGCAAGTGCACGTGAATATATCATTGGTGGAGTTGTTGCGGGATGTTTTGAAGTACACCAAATATCTCAAAGATATTGTGGCAAATAAAATAAGACTGACAGGGTTTGAAATTGTGCCTCTCACGGAGGAGTGCAGTTCCTTGGTGAGAAACAAGATTTTGCCTAAGTTGAAAGCTGCACAATCCGAGTTGAGACACGGAATCTAGAACCACGAATGACTCCAAGCTAACCCATGCTACATACATAGCATGACTTAAGAGCATAATCAAGAGGGAATTTACTTAAGCATGGATAAACGGTAGTCTAAATATCATAAAACGTAAATAAAAATGACAATATCACAAGCTGAGTTGCAAGTTGAACATACTAACTCTATGTTTAAAAGCTTCTACTAACTGATGAGATGCTAAGACAAGCCCCCAGCTAACTCCAAGTCTAAAACTAAAATAAAACATAATAAGCATAAACTGATAAACATCTTCAGATGATGAGGACTCACCAAAAGTGGGGTGGAGCTGAGCTGGTATGAGCTAGTGACGAGACTGAGATGGATCAACCGAACCTATATCATGAGATGATATAGCATAGAGTATGTAGTCAGTACTTTGAATGTACGTATGCAAGGTAAGTAAAATATTCTAATAAAACAATATTCTAAAATCAGGAGTATAAATAAAAAAAGTTCATGAGAGGAAGGACTACATACTAAGATTCATAAATTTGAAGTATACATATTCATCATAATCTATTCATCGCAATTTGAACATAATGACCCAAAGTTTAGAAATAGAATTCATATTACTTGTCATGCTTGAAATAGTAAACGAAAGCTCATAAACTAATAGATGGGTCAAATATGCTATAAAGCATAATATCATGAGTCTTGAACATGAGTAACTGAAATCATAAGGAACAATGGGAGACTCTTCATAACCGACAACCATCAAGTATGAGCGCATGATGATCCCACGTTTTTCCACGTGGAGGAGAGCCATCCTAAGCCTTTCCAGGGCAAAGGAAAAATGAGGTGTGATATCACGGGTATGCCCTAGGGCGGGGGAAGCACTCTCTTGAGGTCCCAATAAGAATGCATCCTACGTTGGCGCATAGTTCAGAGATCGGGGTCCTCAGAATCCCGGGCCTATTTAGTGCTAGAAACTACTGCCAAAACATGCATATTGCTCATATAATCATATTCTCTAAACATAGCTTAAATCTGAATAATTGGGGAGTCTTGACTCCAAATATCTCTTTAAAACTGATCTTGTAAGCCTTGGCTAAAATCATGATAAACATACTTAACTTGCATGAGCTTGCCCAAATTATCAAATCATACATACTTGAAATAACTTTGTAATTCAAATTCCCGAAATCATAAGTTAAGAATTCATAATATTTATGCATACTAGATAATTCATCATACTTGAAATCATAGACTCATACTCTTAATTTCATTGATCATGCATAGTAAGGAATAATTTTCATAAAACTTAAAAACATGAATTGATAATCAAATCGAGTGTAAAATCTGCCCATTAGTCTTAAATCATTAATAGAAATATGAAAAAATTGGACCCATAGACATAGTATGAATATTTACATAAAATTAGGTTAAAACCCTAGAATTTGCTATACACTTGATTAGAGACTCGAATTAATGAAATAGAGGAGAAATTGAGCATGAGGGTGGAAGAAATCCCCCATTCATGGCCCTTCATACCTAATAACGCTCAAATCACACTTCTGTAAAAGTATAACACGGACGTCGTCAATAAAGAACCCAACTAGGTTGGGATCGATCCCACAGGAAATATTGTCAAGATATAGAATAACGCTAGTATTTAAGCTTTTAAGTATGTTATTTTCTAAAGAGGGGTTTTGTAAGGAAGTAAACACGTAACAGTATCGACAATTGGATTGTTATCAAGATGATGCAATTAACTAGGGAAGTGTTCCCCATGGGTTCATAACTACTTCAAGTTTTACACTTGTGATCTATCCCAATACTTGACTTGTAGAACTGATAACATAGGTTCATCCAAACGACTGGTTCATCCCTATTGGAGGACTATTCTCAATTACCGAATTAGGTCTCTCGTGATTTCACTTTAATTGTTATCAATATATTCCAAATTAACTATCCTGCGACCGCAGCTCAAGTCATACGATGAATCATAAAGTTCAAGGCTTTGTTGTTATTCTTTTTTTCTAATCTCTACCTCTCTAGATTCAAGCAAGTAGAGAATTTGGGCAAGTCTTAACATTGCACTCCGTTAAGAAATGTCTAATATGAAGAGAATACAATACAAGCATTAATATTGGTTTAGAATCACTTTGTGAAAATTATAGTTTATTAATTCACTATGGTTCTGATAATGCTCAAACTCACACCTCCTGATGAAGTATGAAGCGGACGTTGTTAATAAAGAACCCAACTAAGAGGTTGGGGTCAAACCCACATGGAATATGGAAGATCTAGACTAAAACTGGTAATTGAACTTGTTGGTAAGTTATATCCAAATTTGGGGTTTCTGAAGAAAGCAATAGTAAAACAAGATTATAACTGTGAATTAAATCAATATTTGAAATTAACTAGGGTATGTGTTTCCCATGAGTTCACAACTACTTCGGGTACACACATGTAATCAATCCCAATGCTTACTTGTAGAACTGATAACTAGGGTTCATCCAAACGACTGGTTCGTCCCTATTGTATGACTATATTCAATCACGGGGTCAGATCTCATGAGCGATTTCAAACTAACCTTCATCAATATGTTCTAAATATAACTCTCCTGCGACCATAGCTCAAGTTAATACAATGATCATCGAGATCAAGAATTTATTGTAATTCTGTTTTCCTAATCTCTACCTCTCTAGGTTCAAGCAAGTATAGAATTCGGGAAAGTTATAATGTTGTACACCGTTAAGAAACGTTTAAGCATGAAGAGAACAAAATACAAGCTTTGTGCATTGACTTTGAATCACTTTTGTGCAACCCTAGTTTGTTAATCCACCATAGTCCCCACAACCCCTAGTTGTGGAGGTTTTAGCCTCTCATGGTTGTAAGATTGTGATATGCATTCATAGACAAACACATAATTAAATACTTACAATAATAGTTGAGAGAAAAACTTCTTTGAATATGCAAGAATAATCTCAAGAACAATTGATAAAGAAATCAAGAATTGCTCCCAAGAAGTGTTACTCACACGTAAACTACTCAATTCTATGTTCTCTATTGATTCTCTGTTGATTGGTAATGAAAATAAAATATAAAAGGTATTTATACAGATATCAGAAATCTTTTCCTAAGCTAACACGGAGATTTTCCATAACTGGCACCGCCTATGCCACGACTAGTCATGCGACCTGTAGCAGGATCGTACGGGTTATAACTGCCTCTCATACGTCCTTGGATTGCTGAAGCTTTGGATAAGTGTTGGGAGCTGGTACGACTCGTACCTTCTTCCTACAAGTCGTACAATGAATTCTTGGCTTGGTCTTGAGAACTCTGACATCTTCCGGAATGCTTCACGAGTGTTGTGGTACAACTCGTACCTTCTTACCACGACTCGTACTGCCTGTAGTGTCTGAAATTCCACCAAGTCTTGAATAGTCACTGGAGCTCATCATGGATGATGGTACGGGTCATATGTAAGTGCTACGACTCATGGGTTCCACCCATACCAAGAGGTTGCCTTGTGCAAATTCTCTTAAGTTTTCCAGGACTCCATTTATGGCTCGTACCATCTTGGTATGGCTCGTACTGAGAGTCGTATGCTGGCTTCTTCTCTATTCAGCCTTTTGAACTTTATCACGGTTCTCAGTGGCTTGTAAAATCAAGGTACGACTTGTACTGAGACTTGTACTTTAGCTGATTTTCTGCATTTTCAGGCTTCTTTTGCACATCTTTGCTCCAACACTTATTTTCCCTTAAATTAAAGTAAAAGTTCCTTATATCCATATAAACATACCTAAGTCCATGCCATTTTCTCAGTTTTAAGTGTCGAGAGTGCTGTAAACTCACAACACATCAGGTTCTCATAACCCTAGTCGTGGAGTCTTTAACCTCTCATGATTATAAGAAAACAATTAGCATTCATAGATGAAAACATAATTTAGAACTTACAATGATGATTGAAAAGTAAACCCACTTGATTATTGCAAAAGATCAATGAAGAACAATTCAAGAACAATGGAAGAATCAATGCAAGAAACTCTCCAAAAGTTGTTCCCAAGATTTCCAAAAGTCGGATACTTATCAAAAGAATCGAACTCTGCTCTCGCTTAACAAAAATAACCTAGAAAAGTGTTTATACAAATAATTAAACCATTCCTAAATTAACAAGAAAACTGATAAACTTTCGCTGCCTTCACCTACGACTCGTACCATGATTGTATGGGTTGTACCTCTGCTCGTACAATGTCTGACAACTTCTAATTTTGTCTAAGTATTTGAAATCGGTATGACTCATATAATGATACTACGAGTCATACAATCATATCATGGTCTGAATCTAATATTTCTGACATCCACTGAATAATTTCACAAGTGTCTTTGTACGACTTGTACCTTCCTCCTACGCCTCATGACTACCTCTTGTACCTTGAGATCTGCCATTCCTCAATCCTTCTGACTTTACCATGGCTCTTTGGTCCGTGTCATAGGTAGGTATCATGATCCATGGTATCTACTCGTACCAGGAGACTAACTTAGTGCAACTTCCTCTGAAGTTTTCTACAACTTCCATGGTATGACTCGTACCACAAGTCGTAACTAGACCTTTGCCTTAAGCTAGTCTTCTGAAATTTTCCTTGACTTTCAGTATGGCTCATACCATGATTGTATGGCTCGTACTGAGGTCTTTTACTTGGCCCTTTTTTGCACTCTTTTCACTTCTTTTGCAGATTTCAACTCCAACACCTAATTTTCCTGAAAAATAAAGCAAAAGTGCATCATATCCATATAAAAACACCTAAGACCATGCTTATTTTCTTAGTTTTAAGTGTCAAAAGTATTTTAAAACCACAACACATCAAAAACCTCAACTTAAGACTTTTGCATGTCCTCAGGATAACTAAACAAAACTATAAGACGACGTTTAACTAGAAAGTAAACTAGAAGACCTACAACCAACTTAATCAAATTTGCACAAAAAATCATTATCAGCTTTTGACCCCTTTTTCATTCAAACCAACACAAATATTCACATGAAACTACAACTCATGACATACAGATATCAAAATATGACATCTAACTATCAATAGAGAATTAAGTTATCACTAGTGTTATTCACATAGACAACTGGTAGAATGCAATATAAATCATGTACCTTCACATCAAATGAAGTCCCCAAAACTTACAGATATGTAGAAATATGAAACTTGGGACTAATCAAATAAGACTCTCACTCTCACAATGAAGTTTCAAATACTGCACATCAGATACCATAGGCTTGCCTTTATTTTCTCTACTTTGGTTTTTCGGACAGTTAGGCTAGGATCACTATAGGACTTTTTTTTCTTGTAATGTAGGCTCCGGGTTGAGTAATGGTAGATATAGATATTAGTGGCTAAATCTCCTTGACACTACACAACATGGCTTCACTTTACACTTTTTATCCCTTTCTTTTCCTTTCAACTTGTCCCTCCCTTTTTCACCATTCAAATGCAATGTGTGAATGTGGTGTATATTTCTCATCCTTTTCAATTCTTTTTCTTTTCTTTTAACAATTCAGCTCAATTTTTTTTTCACTTTTTCTTTTTACACCGCACCTCACTTTTCTTTGAGTTTTTCTTTCTTTTCAACCTTATCATAGTCTATGCACCCCTATTATAGCCACCCTCAACTTAGGCATTTTGCCTGAGTTGAGGTTCACAATGTCCAATAAGGAATTAGGGCCAAACAAGTTCATTATAAACACGGGAAGGTGAATGGCATATCAAAGAAAAATAGTCAACTTTTAGGCTCAAAGTCAGGATCAAGGGATTCATTTTTATTTGGTTGGGTAATTTAAGCTAAAGTGGACTAAAATATGGCCTATAATCCTTTCCTAACCAACTATCCTATAAACTATGTAAGGACCAATTGGGCAAGTTCTAGATCCTTTATGCAGTATTGAACTAGGTAAGCATCCTCACTCACTCACGGTACATATTTATATTTATTCTACCTATCCAGTTCATGCACAGCTAAGCTACAATTACACATGCTACTATACTAAATGCCATATAAAGATCCACAATCGTTATACTTTGCAGTTAACATACACAACTAAACCCAAAAATTTTCAAATAGGGTCATTTTTTCAACATTTCAAAACAAGTGAATTTATTGGCTGTAAAGTACTCTTAAACTACTTCTAGCTAAACAAAACACAAAATACAAAATCCTATATATGTCGGTTCTCTAGATAGCATGTCTGAGGAAAAAAAATATGGCAACAGAAACCCTCAAACGAAAATCAAAACCAAAAAATCACAAGTACACCCCCTCTTTAAAAATCATGCTTTGCCCCCAAAGCATAAAATGTAAGAACTAGGAAAGGGAAAAACTGTGGCGCTCTAAGTGCTCCTGTTAGCTACTCAAACTTCACTAACCATTCATAGGTTGCCTCCCATGCAACGCCTGATTAACGTTGCGGCATGATGCAAGTCTCTTGACTACTTAGAATTTGTCAAGAAACTCAGAATCCTTCTCGATTGCTGACACAACCCTGTACTCATTGGAATGCTTCATTGACTGGTAGACATTAAAGGTGACCTCCTCCTTGTTCAACCTAAACTTTAATTGGCCATCCTCAACGTCTACCAAAGATCTCCTAGTGGTGAGGAATGGTCTTCCTAAAATAATGGGAACCTCAAAATCAACCTCGCAATCCAAGATCATGAAGTCCGCTGGGAAGACGAACCGATACACCTTAATGAGCTCATCAACAAGGATCCACACCGACTTTTTTACTGTGCGATCAGCCATCAATAGACACATAATCATCAGTGGGGGGGCTCCCAAGCCCAACTGCCTGAACACAGCTAATGGCATCAAGTTGATGCTAGTTCCTAAGTCATACAGTGCCTTCGCAAACTCCAAGTCATCAATTGTATAGGTCATGGTGAAGGCACCCAGATCCTCCTTCTTGTGGGCAAGAACTCGTGAGGCTATGGCACTATAATGATGCAAGTTACCCACTGGCTCATAGCTTATGGACCTCTTCCTAGTCACAAACTTGGCATATCCAGGCATCTACTCCAATGCCTCGACCAATGGTATATTCACAGATAACTATTTTACCATAGAGAGGAATTTCTTAAACTTACCATCTTTTTCCTTCTTCTTCATCCGCTAAGGGAATGGTGGTGGTGGTCGAAGAATGGCCCTATACACCTGTGTGTCCCCTTGTTCCTTCCCCTTATCAACTCCAAACCCCTTTGCACCAACTGGAGTCTCAGTCAACTGAACCTCACCTGCAAGATCCTGGTCAACAACCTCATCATCCTCATTAATCTCGATCTCCTTCCGTCTTTCATTTCAACTACAACTGGAAAGGGAGGATCAATAGTGGTCTTTCCGTTCCTAGTCATCATAGCCATGCAGTGATTGTCGTTCTTTAGGTTCTAGACTATGTTTTTAGGAAGTGTACCCTTCTACCTTTGGTTCAGGGAAGCTGACATCTACCCTAGCTACTGCTCTATCTGCTTGATAGATGTAGCGTGGATTCAAATTTATGGCCCATGCCAGATATATCACCCCGAATATCCTTTAGCTGATCATCTATTGATTTAGCCATCTTGAGCAGCTCAACCATCATGTTCTCTAATTTTAGAGGGTGCAGCTTCACCTTTACGAGCATTTGGAGGAACATACAAACCTGCACAATTGTTGCGTATCCATCATTCTTTCTCCACTTTCCTTCTTGCTCACGATCTATACTTCTAACCCTATACCCATTCCTATTGTAGTTGTCTCTATATTGGTTCGATCTTGATTTCCAGAACCTTGGCACCAAGTGTCCTGTCCAGACCCTTGTGCGTTGGTTCGAAAATCTGCCATCTGGTTATCTAAGAAGTTTGCCTCCTCCTTGAAATCTGACTACTCAAACCCCGACTCCTGTCCTTGAGCTCCAACTGTATTTACCTTATTCACACTAGAGCTCATAATATGATTCGTGAGCAAGTCTAAGGATGTCCTCATGTAAGCCAACTCCTGATCACGCTCCTCCTTTTTTTGAACTGATCTGTAGTCATACCAATAACATATGTACCTGCAGATATTTCTGCTTCCCTAATGTGCCAGGCCCTGTTCTTCTTGGTCACTCAATCAAGTATAACAGTCGCTTGCTCCCATGAGTGACCCATCATTGCTCCTCCTACCACCGTATCTGCCACAGCTTAGTGCTGTAGTTTAGAGACCTGTAAAAGATTTCCATCAAACTGTCATCGGGAATTTTATGATTTGGGCACTTAGTCATCTTTTTTTTAATCTCAGCCATTTCTCATGAAGTGCCTCCGTCTTAAGTTGGCAGAAATTATAGATCTCGTCCTTTATTTGCAGCATCCTAGAGGGTGGAAAGAATCTTTACAAGAAGGCTGATTTAAGATCCTTCCAGTTGGTTATGGAATCGTTGGGAAACTCCGAAAACCAAATTGTGGCCTCTCCATCTAGGGAGAATGAGAAGAGTCTCAATCTTATAGTATCCTAGCGGATACCTGGTAATCTATAGCCTTGCATATACCAACAAAGTTCATTAAGTGAAGATTTGTATCGTTAGCTGCATTACCACTAAACACCCCTTTCATATTCAGCAGCTTAATCATGGTGCTAGTGATATCAAACTTTTCCCCAACAGGCAAAGGTGGTGGTACGATGGCTCCTGTTGACCCGACTTCATCAATATCCGGGTCATCATCATCATAAAATTGAGGAGCATATCTTTGGCATCTATTGCCCCTTCCATGGTGACCAACATTCACTACCTCATCACAGGCATCCTCTGCTTCCTGAAAGGCAGCTTGCCGAGCTATCTCAGCTTGACGAGCTTTTTCCACCAAATGGACCTCTCTCTGCTCAGCATTTTCCATCCTACGAAGTGTTTGCTCTAATTCAAGATCCAATGGAATCAGAGGGTCTCCGCTTCGTTGAGTACTTGGCATCCACCAAGTGACCACCTGTGGGTGTCAAAAACAAAAGAAAATGTAAATGAGAAAAATAATGACTAAAAGTTAAACACAGGTAATTACTCTAGTCATAAGTCATATTTCCCGAAAATGATGTCACTTTTGATAGAGCTCGAATCACACTCCTATAAAAGTATGACGCATACGTTGTTATTAAAGAACCCAACTAGGTTTGGGTCGATCCCATAGGGAATATGATCAAGATATAGAATAACGTTAATATTTAAGATTTTAAGTCTATTATTTCCCAAAGGGGTTTTTGTAAGGAAGTAAACACGTAATAGTATTGACAATTGAATTGTTATCAAGATGATGCAATTAACTAGGAAGTTCCCCATGGGTTTATAATGACTTTGAGTTTTACACTTGTGATCTATCCCAATACTTGACTTGTAGAACTGATAGTGTAGCTTCATCCAAACGACTGATTCGTCCCTACTGGATGATTATACTCAATTATCGGATTAGGTCTCTCGAGTGATTTCACTTTAATTGTTATTAATTTGTTCCAAATTAACTATCCTGTGACTGCAACTCAAGTCATACAATGAATCATAAAGTTCAAGGCTTATTATCTTTTCCTAATCTCTACCTATCTAGATTCAAGCAAGTAGACAATTTGGACAAGTCCTAATGTTGCGCTCCGTTAAGAAAAATTTTATATAAAGAGAATACAATAAAAGCATTAGTATTGGTTTAGAATCACTTTGTGCAAATCCTAGTTTGTTAATTCACCATGGTTCCCACAATCCTAGTTGTGGAGGTTTTAGCCTCTTATGATTGTAAGAAAATAATTAGCATTCATTGACGAAAACATAATTTAAAAATTACAATGATGATTGAAAATTAAACCCACTTGATTATTGCAAAAGATCAGTGAGGAACAATTCAAGAACAATGGAAGAATCAATGCAAGAAACTCTCCAAAAGTTGTTCCCGAGATTTCCAAAAGTCGGATACTTATCAAAAGAATCGAACTCTTCTCTCGCTTAACAAAAATAACCTAGAAAAATATTTATACAAATAATTAGAAACATTTCCTAAATTAACAAGGAAATTGATAAACTGTCACCTCCTTCACCTAGGACTCGTACCACGATTGTACGAGTCGTACCTCTGCTTGTACAATGTCTGGGAACTTCTGAATTTGGCTAACTATTGGAAATTGGTACAACTCGTACAATGATCCTACAAGTCGTACAATCCTATCGTGGTTTGAATATGAGATTTCTGACATCTTCTGAATAATTTCACGAGTATCTTGGTATGACTTGTACCTTCCTCCTACGCCTCGCTACTACCTCTATTACCTTGAGATCTTCCATTTCTTAATCCTTCTAAGCTTTACAATGGCTCCTTGGTATGGGTTGTAGGTAGGTATCACGATCCGTGGTTGCTACCCGTACCAAGATACTAATGCAGTGCAGCTTCTTCTGAAGTTTTCTACGACTGCCTTGGTACAACTCATACCACGAGTCGTAACTCGGCCTTTTCCTTAAGTTCATCTTTTGGACTTTTCCATGACTTTCAGTAAGACTTGTACCAGGATTGTATGGCTCATAGTGAGGTCTTGTACTTGACCCTTTTCTACACTCTTTTCACTTCTTTTGTATATTTTAACTCTAACACCTAATTTTCTTGAAAACAAAGTAAAAGTGCATCATATCCGTATAAACATACCTAAGACCATGCTTATTTCCTTATTTTTAGCGTCGAAAGTGTTGTGCATCTACAACACATCAATACCTTGGTAACTTGAGTTCTAATATCGCCTTGAAGACCCAAGAAGATTGGGGAAGAAATTAATGAGGAACCCTAGTTTGATCTCTGAAGAGGATTTCAAATTTAATGCATGTATGAGAGCATAATGACTTAGGCTAGGTTAAACCCTCTTAAATCACTCTTTAGGAATATTAAAACTAGTAGTTTATGAGTTAGAAACTTAGAAATTATGAAAACAACCTTAATGGATCAATTGAGAAAATGACAATGCTAGACCCATTGACCCACTTGCTGATTCGTCAGGTCAAGTAGGTCATCGTCTGATCCGTCGCCACTAGAGAAAAAACCCAGACCTTGATATTTCCTTCAGTCAACGAGTCACTTAACGAGTCATCAGGGGACTTGATGATTCGTTTCCCTATTCCCTGAAGTACATTGGAATTCAACACTTTCTCCACCACTGTATGCATAACGGGTTATACCACGACTCGTCGAGGGTCTTAATACTACCTTGCTACACCTTTTTGTTATAGGTTGTGGAAGATTTTAAGTTTCTTAATTGGCATGGAGTACTCAACATCAACTTCCATGTTCTTCTCAGACAAAGCTGTGTCTTTTGATCTTATCACGTATTCTATTAGAGCTCTTGTACCTGTCTAGACTAGTTTTTGGGAGAGTCATAATTTTGGGAAGTTGGAATTTTTTATTTTTATTTGAGTTATTGTTGATTAATGAGAAATAAATAAGAAATTTTGGTAGTTGATGTAACGTTACACAACGGTTCTCCTATTGAGTAGAGTAAATATAGATGCCCGCACGATCCATCTAATTTGGGGTCGTGACAAGATCGGTCACTCTCCAAGATTCTACAACACTCACAAACACTTGCACTTATGGCTAAAAATTCAGGGTTTACACAAAAAAATAATCCATAAAACAGAAGGAGGAGAAAAACTTTTTAAGAAGAAGAGAAGATGTTTCTCAATATATGTAATTCACAAAGAATGCTAGTTTATATAGGCTATAAATCTCAAAGAGTCAATGAGAGCTTAATGAGTCATTGTTTAAGTTTTCTAATAGAAGAAATATTAGCATGACCTAGTCTACCATTCCGCAAATCAACAGATTCAACAATACAAGTAGAATTGGAAATACTTGCATTATTGACACACTCTTTGAACAATACTCATAAACAAATAATCTCTCACTAAGATATCCCTTCTTAATAAAGTTTTTTTCATGAGGAATAATTAGTTTATCAGCTTCAAAAATAAGTCTAAGGCCTGGTTTGTTAAGAAGTATTCCAAAAACTAAATTTCTACTAAGGGAAAGAATATACAAAACATAGTTTAAGGCTAATGTTTTTTCAGAGGTTAACTTAAGCAGAAATTTTTTTTACCCATAACTCTAGCTCCAGCAGCAGTGGAGTTACCCATGTAGAGACATTTGCCATTAGAGGACTTCTCAAGTTTATAGAACAACTCCTTGTTGGTGCAAAAATACTTTGAAGCGCCTGTATCCAACATCCATTCAATCTTGTTAACCACCAGATTTTCCTTAATGACTACAACAGTAATCACTTCATTACCTTCAGCAAGATGAGCTTGGACAACCCCTTGTTCTTCATTCCTTGAGCTTGGACACCCAAATCACATAGTGCTGAGCAAACCTCTCTGGTTCCAATCTTGACTGAAATGGTGAAGCTCCGGGGATCTTTTGTAACACCCCAAAAGTCCCTAAGATCAGATTTGAGGATTGAAATAGAGAAAACAGAAAAATCTGCACCAGGTCATAGAATAAGTCGTTCAGTGACTCGTCAAGTGACTTAACGGGTCGTTGAGTGACCCGTTAAGTGGTGCCAAGTTGGAGAAAATGTTACCTTCCTGAAAGTTATGATGGATGGGGTGACGTACCGGTAGGTATCATCGACCGACTAAAGTTAGTTAACACAACAACATAATAATCAACATACAATCAACGATACCAAATTCAATAATTATTCCGCTTATACAACCACTCATTAAATTTTAATACTACATTATCTTTCCTTAAGACTCATCAAGGTTCATGAAATTACCCTACCGTTCTAGACATCGACTTATCTCTGATCTGCCTCTCTCTATTTTTGCTACATCAAAGACTGAAGCCGCTATAGCGATTCCACTGCTGTAGTAATATACCCGCTGCAACGCTATTGTAATCAGTCAGTAGCCAATTTTTCAAGATCCAGTTCCATTCTATTCCGACATATAGTTTTATAACACATCTACCTCTTTTATCACTTCCAAAGGATCGATTGGGTTCGTCCATTACCATTTATTAATCTACTCAATTACTTGTAGAGTTTTCAGACCTTTCCAAATATAGTACGTTAATTAACAAAGTCTACTTGCTGTCTCTCGGTAATTTTCTACCTTAAAGTAAAACCCATCATGTTACCTTCCATAACCCACAAAAATTAATTAGGATTAACTAACTCAGGTACACACACGAAATCATCAACATATGCCGAGGGAGTAAACTTTACAAATATTTAAGTACATGCACATACTTGTCTCCATACCAAAAAAATGCCATAAGATATCATACCTGGACTGTATAGCCATTTGCTGTATTCCAAATACGTTTCTTACCTCAAAACTCGAATCATGTCAGTATATTGTGTGTCCCGCTTATATTCATGTACCTTTCTATCTCTATTCATATGTATAATTAACCATACCCGCACCATCTCTGTCTCATAATCCATTTGGTAATATGCCGGGCACACGCCTTCGTCACATCACTGTACAAACATGCCAGAGGGTCTTATGCTTGCCCTTCCAGTCATGACCTGCATGGGACTCTAGAAATCAAAGTACTGTACACCCAGCCATATGAGTCTTTTATCATATCTGTATATGTATTCATATCCGTACACCTAGCCGTATGGTCCTTTAGCTCTACCTATCTGTGTACTCACTTATATCGCTCACCCGGATGCTCACCTCGGGCACGAAACACTCAAGTATCCAATTCTCCAAGTCTGATCATGCTAACCTATTCATCGAGTTCCTTACCTTTGGCCCAAGGCCTCACATTCTTCATCATATCAATGATTTTCCTTCCATATCATCCATCATCTCAGTCACACATTCGTTCAATACTAATTCACTCCTTAATCTCGGGACGCACAACATATAACAACAAATAATAAATCACACATGACAAAAGTTCTATATACATATCAACGACTACAATCACATGCATAATATGAAACCCAATATCATAACCAATTAGTAATAATATCAGTTACCTTAATACATTACAAGGAAATATGAGTTGGCCCGGTCACTGATTTGGACTCTACTGCAGCGACATTTTTTCCGCCACAATGGTCTCACTGCAGTGGTACTGCTGGCAGTGGTACTGCTGGCAGTACTATAACCAGTCTTCTTCCCAGCCTCTTCCACAAGTTGTTTCTTCCATCTAGTGTCTCATTCTCTACCATATCCACCACAATGATGGAAACATCCTATAAAACTTATTTCAACAATTAACAATTCCATATTGTAACTATCCACACGAACAATATTCACCAATCCAAACAATGCAATATTAACTGCAACACATTCAGGTCATTACGAAAAGTATAACTACCTTAATTCTCGGACTTCAACTCACGTTCTATAATAATCACATCCAATTAATCTTTCATTTATTGCATCTAGTAAGCATGTTTACATGATTAACCATCCAAGATTTCAATTTCAAAAGAATGACCCTATAATTCTGTACATAGGAAAATACATTGAATACAACACCCGAAAGTCAATTTACATACACTTGATTCGATCCCACATACACCTTTAAGCATAGACTAATTATTATTGCACTCTCTCCTCTAGGGGTTTTTCTCATTACGGGGATATCACTCTCCTTTTCTAATCCATTCATCCTCAGAATCACACCAATTTCAATTAATCGACAAAAAGTTATCTAAGATTTGATCCTACCTATCAAAAGAATATTAACCATATGAACGTATATGTTTAGCTAATCAAAGTCTAACACAAGAGTGAGTAAACTATAGCCTACCTGGGCGCCAAGCTATCGTTGAGACGATCCCAATTATATGCTTGCCTCGATTTCTTGAGTCCTTGCGGAAAATCCTAGACATGAAGAATGAATCTTCACCTCGTAGCCCTTCTTCTTTTTCTCAAAAGTCTGTTCTCTATTTTTGAGCATTTTTATTAAGCCCTTTTTAGAGACTAGGTTTTTAAAATCCTAAATAGAACGAGATTGCAGAATTTTGGTCTGTGTCACCTATTGTAGCGAGTCCATTTAATGCTGCAGTGGTTCCACTATGGCGGAATGCGTCCCGCCGCGATGGATAGGCACCCGACCGTGAATCAGCCCATTCAAACTTGTTCATCTTGCGCCCTTCGTTTTTTGGGGATTTCATTTCAAGTTTATAAAAATCTGAATTCACTTGCTCTTAGGTGGTCGGGGTGCTATAACAGTTGGATGGGTTGTTACATTATGAGTGTTGTGGAGTCTTAGAGAGTGATCGATCTAAATAATTTGCACCACAGTTGGGCCGAAATTGCTTTCAAGGCAGTAGCTTGGCATAGAACAATTTTCTTTCTGATAAATTTGTTATCATTTTATTTCTATTCAATATCAATATTGTATTATTTTTCTAACAGTAGACACAAACAATTTGACGTTGTTCTCTTCAGTTATAGTTTTGACTTTCAAAATATGTTTATTCAAAATTTTGATGGTTTAAATTACTTTAGTCTACTACCTAGTCTACCATGCAAGAAGGATGAGTGGGAGGTCAAGTGAGGTTTTGACGTGTGTGTATATATACGGATAAAAAGTGTGTGCCAAAATTATTTAGCTTACAAAAAGTAACATAGCAGGTAAATGCCGCTTTGACTTCAAAATTTCTAGATGATTTACATGAATGGTTTTGGAGGTGGGTGTTCTTAAATTATATATACTCGCTTATTTTGTTGGATAGTTGGGACCCATGAGGGACTCATCAAGTCCATTTACTTCTCAAAATTATTTTTTTATTAATATAACACACATCAAAACTATTTTTCATCGGCTTACCACTCGCCGGAGTCATTTCATCGGCTCATATGATATCAACTTACCGGAACTATTTATTATTGGCATCACAAGAATATGGAATTCAACAAATTAACTTAATTGATAGCAAATATTGATAAAATCTTCTAGAATTGTGGCACGGATCAGGACATATCGATTGCTAGAAAACCTATATTTCACTCTCCTTTCAATTCACATTATTTGGGAATGAGTTTGCATAATTTTAGAATGTTTGACCATCCATACGAAAATTTACCTACAACAACATATTGTAGATTTTCATGACAATCATCTGGGTCACCTCTTCTTCTTTCCAAACAACCCTAGGCTCTCCATGGAGGTATAAAATTGGCTTGGATAACAATGATTTAAAAATAATTGGTGTTGGATGTAATGTTGATGTGTATGTAAAAGTCTGTGTGGAGATATTGTATTCTTTACTAGCTGAACAACCTCCGAAGGAGGCTATTCAGTGGTCAGCAGGGTCGTAGTTGTCAGACAAAGGGTAGGCAAATTTAGGGTTACAACGGCCTTATGAATCTATCAAACTAACCAATCTTTTCACATACATGACCATAGGAAATTATTGTTAAGAGAATTAGTATGACCATAAAAAATTAATATTAAGAGGATTAATAAAAAGAAGAGAAAAAATATTGAGATGTGATTAAAATGATTAAAGAAACGGCTTTTGAGGTTTTAACATAACACAAAATAAATGAAACAAAATCACAAAATCACAAAATCAAAAATTGAGGG
>JACEIK010006088.1:83691-97004 GCA_018107945.1 Datura stramonium
CTATGAGTTTTCTAACATTCAAGGATGAATGTTTCCAAGGGGGAGATATTGTAATGCCCCAGAAGCTCAAAATTAATATTGGGGACCTAAATTAGAAAATATGGAAAACTGCAGAAATATTGCAGAACGACCAACCTGACGAGTTGTTAGGGGACCCAACGACTCGTCGGGTCAACCGTGAGAAGGATGCCAAGATGATGAGTTAGTGTTTCCCAACGGACGACCTTATAAGTCGTTATCAGGCTGCATGACTTGTTAAGTTGTCCGTTGCTAAATCGGACTTTCAGAATTTGAGAAGTTTACAGTGTACTCGACGGGAGGTCACAACGAGTCATCATTGGTAGTGAAGACCCGTCAGTTTCCCCATCAGAAGTCAATGGATTTTCTCCAGTGAACTTGACGGGAGGACCCAACGACTCGTTGGACCTGGTAACGAGTCGTTAGGTCACCCGTTAGGGGCACTTGACAGTTTTTCCCAGCAAACTTCTAAGGACTATTTAGTAATTTCTTATTCACCTAAGCTTTAAACTATGTTGTTTTGGACCTAATTTCAGACTTATTAGAGGGTTAGGACGGTTCCTCCCATCATTCTCACGTTAATCCTCATAGAAACATCGTAGAATTCTCTCTCAGAGTATTTCAGAGCAAGGGCTAGGGCTGAACTTTTCTCTTTGAATCTCAAGCAAATTCTCTAGGTTTCTTCACTAGGTATGTAGGGTTTTAGCAAGGGGATTGTTCTTCCCTTGTGTCCCCAATCCTCCTCAATTTCTTCTATCAGTTTTAAGCCATGAGCTTTCGAATATGAAGAGTATTCATGTTTATTTTCGTTGATTTCACTTAGAACGATGTTAATGTATATTGTTGATATGATACCCATAAAATTTCTTATCAAATTGTCAGTGTTCATACAAAAAGTGAATTTAAGCCCTAATTGTTTGAGTAATGATTTTGCTTGTTAAATTCCCTCTAGTGAATTAAGAATGCTTTGGGCTGAATTCCTAGAATTTCTTGCCCGATTTTTTCCTCAGGAGATGAGGGAAATGAAGGAAGCTGAGTTCGTTAATTTGAGACAAAATAATATGACCATCCAGGAGTATGCTCTAGAGTTCACTCGGTTGTCCAAGTATGCACCAGAGATGGTGGCCGATCAGAGGGATCGAGTGGGCAGATTTGTGAATGGGGTGGCTGATTACTTGATCAAGGATTGCAGGACCGCTATGCTACATCAGGACATTGACTTCTCCTAATTGGTCTTGTATACCCGACAGATGGAGGCAGTGTAGATGAGGGAGAGGGAGAGAGAGATAGGACAATAGGGCCAAGACAGACAGTTTTGGGTTCTCCCAGCACAGGTCTGTTGGTAGATATTGCGCCCCAGTGCACGCGCAAGCGTACACAGTCATACAAGTAATACAGTGGCTCTTTTAAGAGCCCAATATCGAACCCACAGGGACTGTACTTATTTTGGAGAATATTCAAGTTAGAGTGCTATATTAAATTTCACTAGTGTTGATTGTAGAGATTTCAATTGTTTTAACTAAATCTAAGTGATGATCAAAAAATAATCGGGAAACAACAATAAGAAACATCTAGAGTTAAGGTTTGACAATCATGCAATGCTACAATTCATAATGGTTAAAGGATATGAAATTCAATTGTTCTCTAACAGAGTTAATATGCAGTGTTCATGGTCTTTCGAGCCTCTAAACACAACAAACTAGTCTTGCACCTACATCGTTGAGCGGGGATGTGACGTTCTAATTCGTGAGCAATTTAACAATATGGATGTGGTTTACGGGGTTTATGCCCTTGATTATGAACTTTCATACCTCTAATGATTTAACCTAACTTAGCTTCACAACTACTTCTATGAGCGGTGATGTGACAATTCTAAATCCTGTCTAGCTATCGTCCCGTTTAATTAACCAAGCAAGGAAAATTAGGTATGATTTCTATCCTAACCGCGGATCCTATGTAAAGACAAGAACTTGCTCCCTGCATTCTTTCGTTCTAACCTAGGGTTACTCTTTCGAGATTTTTCCTAATCTTAACAAGTTCATTTCCATGGCGATCAAGCATAAAAAAATAATAATTAAGAATGCAAGACAAAACAAAAATGAAAACTCGAACCAAAGATAAATTCAAGCATTTACATTCATGTCATGTGGCCTCAACCCTAGAAGAATGGTTTTAGCCACTCATGTTCATAAAATCATTCAAAAACATGTTTTAAGTAAAGTACTTACAAGAATGGTAAAACAGAATGAATGTTTTTGAACCCTAGCTAGAGTTTCCTTCGTTCTCTCTTCGCTTCTTTCCGTTCTTTCCAAAATATTTCGTGATATCCTAATAAAATAACCAAGTGTAGAATTTATACAAAGTGAAAAAATGCAAAAATTAGCATTGCCCAAACTGCTTCCGTGACACGCCATTGGTTGTGCCAACCAGATAGTATGGCACGACTCTATCGCAGAGGGCTACTGGAATCTCGGTGCTGGCATTTCACGGCATGGTGCCATCGGGCATAACACGACCCTCGTTGCGGAGCAGGCACAGTGTGACACGGACTCTAGCGCGTAGGAGGGCCTGTCGTGGCATAGAGCCAATGTGCAGGCATATTTCTTGGCATGCATCTCGCGCGTGCACTACTGGCGTGACACGACCATGGGCGCGGTACACGCCTAGCGTGGCACAACTCCTAGCGCATTGCTTGCCTAGCGTGGCATGCTAGCATGTGTTGGCAGCCCACTCCTTGTGCTATCTCCATGTGACTCCTCTAAAATTAATTCCGCGCTTTCTCCTCACTCGTGCATCCTCATATTTAATCCCATCCTTAGCATTTTTCATCTACAAACAAGAGCTAATCACATTGGTTAGTTTTTGCACATAAATATACCAAATCACATGAGAATGTAACTGATTAAATTAACAAACATGGCTAAAATTAAGTTATAAAATAGCACTTCGGCACGTAAATATGCCCAAGATCACTATCCCACACCTAAATCCTTGTTCATCCTCGAACAACTCTATTACATCTCATGCACACAAAGAACTCACAAATGACCAATTCAAACAAGATGACTCAAGCTAAGGCTACACCGATTGTTTCAGATAGAAAGTTTAAAATATAGCATGCAATATATAACCACTAAAATCACCTAAAACTAAGTTAAGACTTCCTAGCCTCAAGAATCAACTCTTACACTCAGCAAATTCATGCAAATCAACCAATCAAGACATCCAACATAAATTTTATCCTTCATCAAACATGTGCCCTCACAACGAGAGAGATACCCATCTTTCACTCGCAAGTTTTCAAATTATAACATGTATGGGTATATGAATAAGAAATCAGCTCACTCTCACAAAGAATTCACATGCAACATGTATTGACCCATAGGCTTGCCTTTAGTGTTTTACTTCACTCATTTAGGAATGTTCAAAAGTAAGATCAAGTAGGACTTATCGGGTTATAATGTAAGCTAAGGGACGGGTAGGTACTATTCTGGACAGTAATAATGACTATCTTCCCTAAGCACTTTTAATACATCACAATTTCATTGTGGACATCTCTTCTCTTACTTCACCTTTATTCCTTTCACTCATCAATTTCCTCTTTTGTTTCCCACTTTCTTTAGGCACACTTAGCTTATTAGTAAGGAGTACTTAAGCAACTTTTTCCTTCTTTTGTTCTCTTACTACCTACCAATACTTATGCATTTTTATACAAGTGCACCTCTCATCTTTTCTTCAACTCCCACAACCACTATTTTCCTTATTTTTCTCCACTCCCACTCCTTAACTCTTTTGTGTTTTTCACTTAAGCACTTATAAGTCTTAGATCAAATTCAAGGCTCATGAAAGAAAGGGATTAAGCTTATGTTGAAGCTATCAAAGAATAGACTTAAGACATCAATGGGGCTAACTAGGATCAGACATTCAAGGTAGGTAAAGAGAGGGATAAAAAAATAGGCTCATTGAAAGAAATGCCTAAATCAACTCTTATAATCGACATCCCTTATTTCATTTTGTATATACACTAGACAAGTTCTAGACACTATAAAATAGCACACTCACATCACATGCTCAATTCAAGGCAGATTCAATAAACTCTTAACTCAGCTAATCACATGAAGTTAAAATTAAGCAATAAGCATACAGAGTCACTTTCAAGAGCCTAAGTGTCTCAAACAAAGTTATACAGCTGCGAAACATGCTTCAAAATTAATTTAACTTGTATCTCACAATCATGTACAGTATTCAACAAGAACATCAAGCTATCAATCAGCTAAGGTTCTAAAACAAAAACCTATCGACTAATTTTCCCTTACGACGGTCGTTATCCATTCATCATCGGGAAAAGTCCCTAACTATGACTGAAAAGTTATGTACAAACAAAGAAAATTTTTTATTACTCGGTTCAAAGTATCTCCCTTCAGAAAACAACTAAAAAGAAAAATCAAAGGGTGGGGTGAACTGTGCTCAATTCACACTTTTTCAGTAACAACATTATACCCAACACCATATTCACCTGAAACACTTAGCACCAAATTTTGAATTTCCCTCACCCCACACTTAAATTATGCTATGTCCCTAAAGCATCAAATAAAATTAACACAAGGGAGAGAAATACTTTTTGAGGCCTCTAAGCCTAGCTAACAACATGTTTTTTTGTATTTTTGAATATGTGAGTCAACGACCCCACACTCATCTCTTTTTCATGCTCCTTAGCTTTCACTTTCAAGGGTACTCAGACTTTCTCTAAATCTGTGCTTAGAAAACAAAACAAACAACAACAAGTGACAAATAACGAAAATAATAAACAAATAGAAAAGAAAGTATACCTGTGGTACTCTTGGGTTGCCTCCCAAGCAGGACCTTATTTTACGTCGCGGCACGACGTATCAAGTTTCACCACTTTTCCCCCCAGTTTGAGGATATGAATCTCACCCCTAATTTCTTCTCCAGTTTCCTTTTATGCTCCAGGGGTGGTGGTGAAAAAATGAAAGGACTAAGCAGTAGATGTCGCCTCTGGCACTTATTGACCCTTACATAAGTGAAGTCATTTTGTCTCTCGGAATCAACAAATTTTAGAATATATGGGGCTTGTTCCTCCTCTAGACCTTTCTCTACAAGCTTGGAAGACTCTATTTATATGTTGTCAACCAAACTTAATGTCGAGAAATACTTCGAGTGGGCTACAATACACCTCAATTCTAAAACTGCATTGTGCTTGACCTCCTTACTTATGTATACCTTCTCCACATCAACATCTGACTCCACATGAATGTTAAATGGTTGGAACTCTATCTCTCCTTTCATGACTGGATTGGCCATATGTGTGAGACCATCACAGAGACTCTTTGGAGCTTCTAACTATTGAGCTTGTTCCAAGAACTCACCCTTTTCTTTTCCTTGTAGTCCCTCTTGAATATTGGCTAAGACCGTTACTTGCAAATCAATGCAAGCTTCAGCCTTAGTCATCAACTCCGTGAACTTGGCTCTTATTATTTCTAGGGCCTCTCCATTTTCCTTAGTCTGAAACCCCATTATTTCCATCTGCTCAAGGACCTGTTTTAACATGTTTTCTATCTGAGCTTGGTGTTTCAAGTCCTCCTTTTCATCATTCCTGTACTCATCAAAAACAACAGAAAGATCATAGTAGGGGCTTGGGGGAGGGGCATATGAATTTGGACAACCATTCCAATGGCAATCCTGACCACCACATATACTGAAAGTGTGATAGTGTTGCCACAAGTGGGTTCCTACACAATTCAAACAAGACTCATCGAAATATGAGTATCCACCATTCAACCCGGTTGTGTTCCATAATGTCATGTCAAGAAGAGTATCAAAGTCAAAACAAAAATAAAAGAAATCTAAAGATAATGTTTTTTTTCAACGCTTAGAAAATTTTACATCAACACAGAAGTAAGAACTTCAACAATTTTTCTAATCTTGGCAACAACGCCAAAAACTTATTACGCCCCAACACATGCACAAGCGTATGCTGTCGTACAAGTAATACAGTGGCTCTTTTAAGAGTCGAATGTCGAACCCACATGGACTGGACTCATTTTAGCGAATATTCAAGTTCGAGTTCTATATTAAATTTCACTAGTGTTGATTGTAGAGATTTATTTTATGTTAACTTAATTTAACTGATGATCACAAAATAATTGGGAAACAATAATAAGAAGTATCTAGAGTTAAGGCCTGATAATCATACAATGCTACAATTCACAATGGTTCAAGGATATGAAATTCAGTTGTTGTCTCACAAAGTTAATATGAAGTGTTCAGATCTTTCGAGCTTCTAAACACAAAAAGCTAGTCTCACACCTACATCATTGAGCGGGGATATGACATCCTAATTGGTGAGAAATTTAACACTATGGATGTAGTTTACGGGGTTTATGCCCTTGATTATGGAATTTTGTACCTCTAATCATTTAAACTAACTTAGCTTCACAACTACTTCTACGAGCGTTGATGTGACAATTCTAAGTCGGTGTCTAGCTATCATCCCGTTTAATTAACCAAGCAAGGAAAATTAAGTATAATTTCTATCCTAATCTCGAATCCTATCGTAAAGACAAGAACTTTCTCCCCGCATTATTTCATTCTAACCTAGGGTTACTCTTTAGAGCTTTTGCCTAAGCTTAACAAGTTCGTTTTCATGGTGATCAAGCATAAAATAACAATAATTAAGAATGCAAGATAAAACAACAATGAAAACTCGAACCAAAGATGAATTCAAGCATTTACATTCATGTCATGTGGCCTCAACCCTAGAAGAAGGGTTTTAGCCACTCATGTTCATACAATCATTCAAAAACATGTTTGAAGTAAAGTACTTACAAGAATTATAAAAGAGAATGGATGTTTTTGAACCCTAGGCAGAGTTTCCTTCATTCTCCCTTCGCTCCTTTCCATTCTTCCCAAAATATTTCGTGATATCCCAATAAAATAACCAAGTGTAGAATTTATACTAAGAGAAAAAAATGAAAAAACTAGCCTTGTCCAAACTGCTTCCGTGACATGCCACTGGTCGCACCAACCAGGCAGCGTGGCACGGCTCCATTGCGGAGGGCTCCTGGAATCTTGGCGCTAGCATGTCATGGCATGGTTCCATCGGCCGTGACACGAATGCTGGTGCGCAGGAGGGCCTGGCGTGGCACGGAGCCAACGTGAAGGCAAACTGCCTGGCATGCATCTCGTGCGCGCACTGCTTGCGTGACACGACCATGGGCACGAAACACACCTAGTGTGGCACGACCCCTAGCACACTGCTTTCTTGGCGTGGCACGCTGGCATGTGTTGGCTGCTTACTCCTTATGCTATCTTCATTCAACTCCTCTGAAATTAATTCTGTGCTTCCTCCTCACTCGTGCATCCTCATATTTAAGCCCATCCTTATCATTTTTCATCTATAAACAAGAGCTAATTACATTGATTAGTTTTTGCACATAAATATACCAAATCACATGAGAAAGTAATTGATTCAATTAACAAACATGGCTAAAATTAAGTTATAAAATAGCACTTTGGCACGTAAATATGCCCAAGATTAGTGGACATCGCCAGCAGTCCCACCAGAGGTCATCAGCCCCAATGCCATCATCAGCCAATATTCCATCCAGGTTTAGGCGTGATCAGAGAGGACGGGCATCAGGCTCTCAAAGTTAAGGGAGCCAGCTGGTGGAGCCCAGCATTCCAGTTTGCGACAGGTGTGGTAGGAGGCACACCGGTCAATGCTTAATAGGTTTAGAGGCATATTTTGGGTGCGGGAAGTTGGGTCATATGCTCAGAGAATGCCCTTCAGCCAGAGAGGGCCATGGTAGAGGTCGAGACCCGACCATCAGTTTAGCAACTCCACCAGCACGCTCAGTTGAGCAGGGTGCATCCACTAGTGCAAGTGGTGGTTAACGTCTGAATAGGTTTTATGCCCTCTCGTCTCATTGGGAGCAAGAGTTCTCTCTAGATGTGGTCATTGGTATGTTACGAGTATTTCATCTTAATGTTTATGAATTGTTAGATCCAAGGGCTATCCTATATTTGTGGCGCCCTATGTTGCTAGTAGTTTTGGAGTCAGTCTCAAAATCTTATCAGAACCCTTTCAGTCTCTACTCTAGTCGGTGACTCTATTATAGCCCGACGGGTATACAGAAATTTCCCTGTTACAGTTCTTCAGGAAGTCACCTCAGAAAATTTTGTAGAGTTAGACATGACATGTTTTGATGTTATCTTTGGCATGGATTGGATATATGCATGTTATGCCTCAGTAAATTATAGAACCCGTACGGTAGAGTTCTGATTTCTGGGTGAGCCAGTCCTAGAGTAGAAGGGTAGTTCAGTTGTGCATGTACGTCATTTTATTTCCTACCTTAAGGACAGAAAGATGATTTCTAAGGGTTGTGTTTATCATCTAGTTTGGGTTAAGAATTCTATGTTCGAGACCCTGAATCTCCAGTCAGTTCCTATAGAGTGTGAGTATCCGGAGGTGTTCCCAGATGATCTACCCGGAGTCCCTCCCTAGTGGGAGATCGACTTTGGTATTAACCTTCTTCCTGATATGCGGCCTATATCTATTCCTCCTTACAAAATCTCTCCAGTTGAGCTAAAGGAGTTGAAATAACAGTTGAAGGATCTCTTAGACAAGGGTTTTATCATACCTAGAAAATCCCCATAGGATGTACTAGTTCTCTTTATTCGGAAGAAGGATGGATCTCTTCGTATGTGCATTGACTACTGGCAGTTGAACAAGGTTATAGTCAAGAACAAGTATCCTCTCCCCAGGATTGATGACTTTTTTGACCAATTTCAGGGTGCTAATTGTTTTTCAAAGATAGATCTCAGGCCCGGTTACCACCAGCTAAGAGTTAGGGAGAGTGAAATCTCGAAGAAAGCCTTCAAGACTCGGTATGGTCACTATGAGTTTGTAGTTATGTATTTGGACTAACAAATGCACCTGCAGCTTTTATGAATTTGATGAAAAGGGTGTTCAAGCCATATTTGTACATGTTCATGATTGTGTTCATAGATGACATTCTCATATACTCTCAGAGCAAGGAGGAGCATGCCGTTCATTTGAGGATTATGCTACAGACTCTTAAGGATCGCCAACTATTTGCTAAATTCAACAAATGTGAGTTTTGGCTGAAATCAATAGCATTTTTGGGCCATGTAGTGTCAAGTGAGGGTGTGCATGTGGACTCCCAACAGATAGAAGCTATAAAGAATTAGCCTAGACCAGTTAGTCCTTTGGATATTAGGAGTTTCTTGGGTTTAGCTTGCTACTACAGAAGGTTTGTTGATGGATTTTCATCCATTGCAGCATCGTTGACTAAGTTGACCTATATGAAAGTCAAATTTCAGTGGTCAGATGCTTGTGAGAAGAGTTTTAAGAGCTAAAGACTCGATTCACTTCAGCCCCGGTATTGACCCTACCAGAGGGAACATATGTATTTGTGGTGTATTGTGATGCCTATTGATGTGCCGTTAATTTACGGCACTAGCGACGCTTAAAACCCTGTGAATGTGCATNGCCAAATGGATATAGAGTAAGAGTGACAGAGTTAGGAGATGTGACATTGATGTGCCGTTAATTTACGGCACTAGCGACGCTTAAAACCCTGTGAATGTGCATGACTTTAGGTACATTTATCTGGATATGTTTTGTTTTGGTAGTTTTTGAGGTAAAACAAGCCGTTGGAGTTAAAGTTGAGAAAAGAACAGAAAAAGGGAAAAAATGCCTCAGACGAGTCTTACTACGGACCATTGGTCCTTGCCACAGGCCTTCTTGTCTGTCATTTCAGAAAATTCAAAGAAGTGGTTAAGCAGAGTGCCAAACAACGGCTGAAACCCATGGACCGAAGGAGCATATGACGAACCGTCCTGTTCGGTCGTGGGTTGAATCAGAAAGGATGTCAATATGAGTCTCATGCAACGTATGGATCTTACGGATCGTAGGAACTTATAATAGACCGCACTATCTGACCGTGGAAAGGATTAGAGAAGAGTGATTAGAGAGGACATCATCCAACAGACAGACAGAATGGGCCATGGCATCGAAGGACTAGTCGTTCTGAGCACCCGTACCTCTAGGATCAGAAACCATGTTTAGGAGGCCAGGAAACAATGCACCGGACCAACGACTCATAGGATCTCACAATGAGCCATTGTCTGAGGCCAGATGTCGAAAAAAGAAAAGCCTGAGGGGAACAACGATGGAACAAATGAACACTCCAACGGACTGTGGTACCTGCTGACACTAGAATCCAAGTTGATTTAGGAAAGGATTTGCTTCATGTCTATAAATATTTTGTTTAGGTTTATTTTACAATTTATGCAATTTTTATGACTTTTCAGTTCAAGTGTTGATTACTATTAAGGTTCAAGAAACAAGTTTCATACTTGAATTTGGGAATTCATATACCTTGGGAGTATTGTTCTTCGGTTATTGTTGATTTAATCAGTACGTGTGGTTTCTTCTACAAATTATTGTAAGTTGCAATTATGATTTATCCTCCAATTTGTAATTGTGATTCTTCAAGCATGAATAGCTAAACCCATAATTAGAATTATGGGAACCATGATGAATTAACTCACATAGGTAAAAATAATTAGTGAATCTTGAACGGAGTTTATGCATGTATTGTTTCCCCCTTCGTTTTAATTGTTTCTTAATAGTTGCAAATGTTAGAATTTGCTTTTTTCTTACTTAATGGATCATGGGGAGTAATTAATGGGAAAATGGATTAACAATGGAGATTTGAGGCTATCAACCCTCATCTAATAGCTTGACCTTGTCTAAGAATAGCTAATCCGATATTAAGGGTAAGGGTTAATTAAGTATACACACGCATAAGGATCAAGTTACCTGGTGATAATCATCTAAATATGTCACGACCCGAGTCTATACCCTGTCAACCCATGGTCTATCATAACACTGTTATTCTGAGTAAAATCATAGCAGTAGCTTTAAAATAATGAAAACCATTTATGAAGAAGAACTAAATCACAAAGCTTTATACAATTGAAAACTAAACAGAAAGTCTGAATCTGTGTCTGAAAGTCATCTATATCTACCATCTATATCTGATGAGTTGTTGGGACAAGCCCTCAACTAAAGCTAAAGTCTACTAAATGAAATATAATTGAATAAAAATAAACATCAACCTCGAAAGATGAGGACTCACCACTAGTGCAGCTGAAAACTCCTAGATAAGATCTGCTAATGGTGCTGAGACTGAGAACCTGCAGCTGTATCATCAAACGATACAACATAGAAGGTATGCGTCAGTACTTGAATGTACTGAGTAGGAGAAAACATAACATGGAGAATAAATAATCAATCTGTAATGACATGCAATGACCAACTTAAATGCTAAAACTGATTAAGCTGGAATAAACTGAGATGGTCAAAATGACCCTATCTAATGGTCAAATACATGCCCTAAATCTGACATATTGATCTGAACTACTGTACCGAACTGATCTGAATTGAGTAATCTGAAACTGTTCTAAGCTGAGCTAACTGAGACTGTACTGACTAGTGGGAGAGTCTATAACCGACATATAACCACATGAGCTAGACGTGGAGTCCGATGTATACACCCCATCGGTAGGACCCACTATACCTTGCCAGGGTATAAAGGAATGAAATGGGTGATCACAATTTTGGGGCCATAAGACCATTAAAAATAACCTACGATGGATGGGAACCTGGGTGCGCTGGAACCCCGGTCAACTCGGTGCTAAGTCCTACTCTCACTGGATAGTCCTAGACTGACTACTAAGCTGATAACTCAAAACTGGGCCCAAGACTAAGTCAGGGATACCTATCTAGAAGTATCTTCAGTGTCTTATCGGACAGAATTCTGTAACTGGTGTTCTAAGACTGGCCAGAGCTGCTTATCTAGAAGCGTCGTAACCGTCTAAAGAACAAATTGAAATATGAAGTTAGGGTTCTAAGACTGGTCAGATCTGCTTATCTAGAAGTGGCCTAACCGTCTAAAGAACCACAAAATATCTGATATATGAGTCTAATACTGATAACTGGGAGGCACCACTGACACCTCAAAAAATGACTGTAGCCAAACTGATCAGCTGACATTTCTGGACAATATTGAGTATGCTAATAATCTGACTGAGACTGGACTAACATGCATCTGACTGAGATTTCAGTATATAGTAACAATATGGGGATCTCAAAACTGATAGAATCAAGCTACAGGGAAACTAGTCCAACAAATAAGATTCTACATTTTTTTCTGAATGGAGAACTAGGGCTAAATCATTGCACTAGTTACTAGTTTCACAAAATTTCTAGAATTAGGGAATAAATAACCATTTAATATCATGAATAATATTCCACTTGAAATCTTAAAGAAATTTGTCTGAAAAATTTCTATATTTCAAATTCACAGGGTTGTAACTGATAGAAGAAATAGAGAAAGGTTTTGGGGACACAAGGGAAGAACAACTTCCTTGTTGAATTCCCACATACGTGAATAAGAAATCCCAGGAGAAGAAAGCTTGGATCTCTGCAACTGAAAAAGAGCCCTAGTTCTTGCTTGAGAGGAATGACTTGGGTTTCTAAGATCATTTTTCTGAAAGTCTGAGTGGGGAATGAGGAAAGGGAACAGTTTATCCCTTCTAAATTCTTTGAAAAATGCTTAAAACGACGTACTTTAGGGACTAAATAGGTGGAAAATTACAAAAATAACCCTGGAATAAAATCAAAAAGACTTCCTGACAGGGGACCAATGAGTCACTCAATGAGTCGTTGGTTGAGACCACGACTCATTGGGACCAGTCATTGGTCCTACTGCCTGGGTGATGGAATCACTAGATTTGGTAACAGGAGACATCACAACTAGTTAGATGAACCAACAGGTCGTTGGTTCCTCCCGTGGTCACTGAACGAGAAAATTAGTGGGGTCTGACAATGGGCAACATAATGACTCATTGTTGGACCCAACAGGTCATTGTGTCCAACCTTACCTTGACTAGAAAATTTCTAAAAATCCCTGACTTGACACGGTGGATAGTGGCAATTACTAAGTATGTGATACAATGGGTCATTGCTACTACTAGTTGCCACTGAAAAAGGTTTCTAGGACCCTCAACCAACGACTCACACCACGAGTCATTATTTCTAACGACGACTCGTTGTGAGTGAGGATGCTAATTCTAGTTCATGGGAAATTAATTACGTGGATGTGGTTTACGTGGAAATGATTAGGGACTCTCGTACACCTAATCATTCGACTCAACTTAGCCTCACAACTACTTCTTCGAGTGGT